>VZQC01000343.1:741822-782960 GCA_009823505.1 Rhizomys pruinosus
TGTTTAAATACCTATATATCTAATTGCTTGTGCTTCATTAGTAGGATCGAAAGGTTATTCCTGGACAAACTGTCAGCCCATGAAAGGAAACAGCCAGAATTGACCAGAGTCCAAGACAACAGCTCCAGAGAGAGTGGACTGTTCTGCTTCTCATCCACCTGTGCCCCTTTTCTAAGCCCAGGGAATAATCTGCGGAAGAGGGGGCGTGGTAGAATGTAAGGGCTGCGATTGGGGTGAATGGTGAAACCACAGCAATGTAGTCTGGACCCTCATTTGATCAACCTGATTGAACATACAACCCCTCACCCCACGCTGGAAGGTGGGGCTGTGGGGGTTTCGGCACAACAGCCTGCAAATTGGTTTTACTTGAAGGATGCTTGTACTCATGGATTTTCACTTATAGCTAAAAAGTGAAAAAAAAAAACTGAGAAAAATATGCAGGACAGTTATGGCAGAATGCATGATCTCGGTTGGGGTGGGGATGGGGGGGAAGGGAAAGGGAAATATGCCTGAACTGAATTGGAAAATGATGTATGAAATGCACAAAGCATCAATAAAAAATATTTAAAAAAATGCAGACCAAGGTTTTATTCCCAGCACCCACATGGCGGGTAAGAACAGTCTTTAACTCCAGTTCCAGGGGAATCTGACATCCTCTTCTGACCTCTGTGGCACTGCACTACATGGGTGCACCCACCTACATGCAGACAGTACACTCATACACATAAAAACATTAAATTAAAAAAAATTTTTTAAAGATCTGAAAAAAAAGCCAGTGATATTAAAGAAGTGTCATTCCTAGAGCAACTTTACACCTTCTGGCCTTTGAGTATACTTATCCTTAGTTTCTAATTCCCAGCACCTGATTTCCTTCCATCTCCTTACCTGAAGAATCCAAAGCACTTAGTGTTACAAAGTGGGCAAGTGAAATAAACACTTTCAAATGCACACTCCTAAGCACACATGCAAAACATCCTCTGTGAAGTCTCGTACAGTATGTCACAGTGACTCTTTAACACTTTTTCTTGTGAAAATGCCATCATCAGACATGGTTTAAGTGATGTTTTCACCTTAATGGTGGTAATGGTGATGGAAGGAAGGGAGTCACACATACTAAATAATCAGTCTAGCACTGAGCTACATACCTAGCCTACCTCTCTTAAGTTGTGTATCACTGCTTTTCATAAATCCTTCCTTCTGGTACACATGATCTTTCGTTAATACCGTGGTTTCAGAATTTTATGGTCTGGTCACTTATGTACCAAAATTTATAATTTTCCTATAAAAATGTTTTGAATCCTAAGTTACCATATTAAAATATTTGGAACATAATTTTTGCTTTTATTAAAACCTAAATGAACTTTATTTTGTAAAAAAGAATGTAGGGACTGGAGAGATGGCCTAGTGGTTAAGAGCATCGACTGCTCTTGCAGAGGACCCGCGTTCGATTCCCAGCACCCACATGGAGGCTGAGAACCGTCTGTAACTCTAATTCCAGGAGAACTCCAGTTCCAGGGAAATCCGACGCCCTTTTCTGACCTCCGCGGCATTGCACGACACGGGTACACAAATCTACATGCAGACAATACATTCATACACATAAATAAATTAAATTAAATTAAAATTAAAAAAAAATGTAGACCAAACCAGTCTTGGTGGCACACGCCTTTAATTCTAGGACTTCGAAGGCAGGAGTAGGTGGATCTTTGTGAGTTCAAGACCAGCCTGGTCTACAGAGTGAGTTCCAGGACAGCTGGGGCTACAGGGAGACCCTGTCTTGAAAAGACCAAAAAAATGTAGACCAAAAATATGCCAGCACGGAGTGGTGAGGCATGGGCTTCTAGGCCACCATTTGTAATCTTTCCTGTGTTACCTCGCTCACTTCTAGCCTAATTTGTGTGGGGAGTCCAGTACACTCCTGTATCTAGACACCATAGGGAAGAATATTGAAAGCAGGATGGTTTGCTAGCCAGTTTAATAAAAGAAAATTGTCTCATATATTTTGCCAGCATCCGTAAAGCTGTGGCAGGATGACTCATCAGCTTGAAAGTAGGATGAAATCTTCACAGATTTCAAAGACATCCTGGGTGGACCCATAGGCTGTGGATTGGGTTCTAGCTGTTCTACCATAGCCATCTCTTCTCCCAATTGATAGTTGATAGTGCTATTACCCTAATAGTGTAAAGTCTCAATTCTATCATATATATATGATTAAGCCTCAAAGCTTCCACTTGCATTTCTTTAAGTACTAGCAGCCCAATTTTAAGCATAATAAAAGTAAAACATTGAGGGGAAACCTATGTATACCTACAAAATTATTGTTCACTGAATACTCGTTAAGTATTTCATTTTCCAAGGCAAAAAAACTTTTCTATTTTGAGACATAACATGTATTAGTTGGTGAATATTGTAATTATTCTCCTTTGGTTTAATGATGCCAAATATTTTAGGAAGCTGTCAGGTTTGTATTTTGTGATGATAGTTTAAAGGTTTGATGTTTACATTTTCAAGGAGTACTATGAAAGGCAGCATAGGTCATTTGGGGCTAGGTTTTAAGAAACATTACTGGATTCATTCCACCTCCAACCTCTGCTAATCAGTTTGACTGAACAATTGAATTTCTTTTTTTATTTATTTAATTTTTATTGATGGTTTGTGCATTTCGTACATCATTTTCCAATTCAGATCAGGCATATTTCCCTTTCCCTTCCCCCCCACCCCCACCCCATCCCAGATCATGTATTCTGCCATAACTGTCCTGCATCTTTCAGGTTTTTTTTTTTTCATTTTTTAGCTATAAGTGATAATCCATGAGTATAAGCATCCTTCGTGCAAAACCAATCTACAGACTGTTGTGCCCAAACCCCCACAGTCCCACCATTCAGTGGGGGGTGACAGGTTGTTTGTTCAATCAAGTTGATCAAATGAGTGTCCAGACTACATCGCTGTAGTTTCACCGTTCACCCCAATCGCAGCCTTTACATTCTACCACGCCCCCTCTTCTGCAGATTGTTCCCTAGGCTTAGAAAAGGGGCACAGGTGGATGAGAAGTAAAACTGTCCTCTCTCTCTGGAGCTGTTGACTTGGATTCTGGTCAATTCTGGTAATGTAATTCATGGATTAACGTATCATCCAAACATCTGTGTCTATGCCAAAGTAACCTACCATAACTATTAGTGCTGCTTAAATACCTATATATCTAATTGCTTGTGCTTCATTAGTAGGATTGAAAGGTTACTCCTGAACAAACTGTCAGCCCATGAAAGGAAACAATTGAATTTCTTTGTTCCAAGATGTCAGGTCTATTGCATACCAGAATCCCACAAATGCAGGTCAATAGCTACATTCTGATTTCTTTCAACGTTTTATCTATTTACCCAAAGTTTTTGTTTTCCATTTTTTACCCTTTAATGCCACTAGATAGTGTAATTCTCTGAGTTTTTCCTCCCCTTAAAGAAGATCTTGGCCATTGACCTTTTTCTAATTAACTTCCATGACCATTATTCAGTTGGCAATTTTATTTAAATTTTATAAGGTCCACAAAATATTGGGTGAATTGAGATGTTTGACACTTTTTGAGCTTAGATCAGGGACTTTCCAGGACTCGAAGCACAGGCAAAAAGGAAAACCCACATGCCAGGGACATGACAAAGAGACAACATGGGAAAGGCACAGGATAATTCCACGCCAAGCTCTACCAACCCTGTGGGAGATTCCTACAGTGGGATCCACCTGGGGATGGCTCAGGGCACAGATCTTAGAGAAACAATTGCAGACATATTTAAAGGAATCAAAGAATATAAAGAACAAGTCAGAGAACTAAGGAGAGAGAATGAAAAACTCAAGAAAGACCTAGAGGAAGAGAATGACAAACACCGGAAGGAAGTGGAAACACTGAAAAAGGAAACTAACTATTGAAGCAAGGAGTTACAGGTAGAGATTGAGAAGCTCCAAAAGGAAGTGGAAATACTAAAGAAATCACAGGATAAAAATGAAAAATGAAAAAAGAGACATTTGACACTTTTTTGTGTTCATAATGAATATGGGATTTCGCTCAATTTACTTGGTACCTTTTAATAGTTAAAAATGACTAATTTTCTACTTAAATTTCTTGCATGTTTTAATATTTTAAGTGTTAAACAGTATTTTACACTTTTTGAAAATTTTAATTAAAATTTTGTGTACTTCATATGGAATGTCTTAACCATTCGTATACCCCTTCCCCATTGGCTCCCTCCCATAGCCCCTACCCCACTGGAATTCATACATTCTGAAATTCGTGTTAAGGCCTATCAAGTCCAGTTAGTGTCTCCATACATCCCTCAGTGCAAGTTCATCCACTGAGGTCTAGTCAGCCTATCTAGAATCCCTCCCTCTAAGAACACCAGCTCTTCCTCACCCAGCAATAATCAGCTGCCAATAGTTCTTTGGCTAAGACTGGGGCTGGCTCCCCATAATTTTTAATTTTGCAATTTAGCACTGCTGGCTGAAACTTAAAGCAATTTAATTTGTTTTTGTGTATTGAAACCTTACTGAACTTTAATGTTAAAGGTAGTAATTTCTCTTTCTCTTGGGTTACCTTTGTGGACAGTTGCACTGTCTGTAAATTATGACTACAGTTATAGGATTTTCGGTTTCATCTATATTATGCCATCTGATTCTTCTATAACAAGTATAATCTCTGTTTTAAAAGTGAGAAAATAAATACATAGTTTTTAAGTGATCTGTCATACAGAACAGACAATTTATGCAGAAGAATATAGCCTTCTGTATTCTTATTTCAAACAATCCTATGCCTCCTAAAATCCTAACCTTGAAAAGGAGATGAAAACTCTAACCCAAGAGATGCCAATGTCATGAGGGTAGATGGAAAAGAGAAAAATAATTTCAGTTTCCATGTGAACATCAAAATAGCATAAATTAGCCAAGTGTGGATTTATTAGCCATAGGAACTTAAGATTTTTAAATTCAGTTTGCAAGGTTCCATATCATTTCTCTGTTTATAAATTTCAACATCTCTGTTTCGCTCAGGGATACTGAGATAATGAGCTTTTGGCTGCATTTATATGACCATACTAAAATCTGGCTGGTACTGTTTCTGCTGATCACTTTGAAAGTAGTAAGAACTGAAATATATAATCATTCTGTTTCTCATAATTCCTTTTAGAATGATGAATAGGTCAGCAAGGTGTCTAGTCCTGTTTAGAGCAGTTTAACCATTTTTTTCTGGTGGAAGATCACAATTGCTTTTGTCTTCATTCAGCAGAATCTGCTAAAGCACTTTAGCTTTTGGATTCAGTAAGTGTATCTCATTTCTTTCTGTGGTTATTTTCAAAAGAGGACTGGAAAGCAAATGAAGGAATTTCCATTTGGTAAACATAAGAATTTCTTCCACCACCTTGGAGAATATGTTTCATCTCCAATGTCCAGTAGATATATTGAATTTTGCCCATTGGATAATAAAGTAATACAGTCTGGGAAAACTCATGAGAGCCCAAGTGTTGTTTTCCATGTTTATAATAAATGTCTGATATATCTCCATGTTGTGCTTGAAAAAATTGTGTTGTTTTAAGAAGCCAATATGTTTCTATTCCAATCAAGGTTAAATAATTATTGATTCATGACCTGAAATAATTCCATCTATCAAAATTGAAGTGAGGGTTCTGTATTGAAGAATGGACATTCTATATAATTTCTCCATGTGTCATGATGTCCTAGCCATGGCAAATACTATCTAAAGTGCTCACTGTGGACTAACAAGTGCTCACTTCCTAGGTTACCCTCCACTGAACCATGTATTTCATGTGGAAGCAGAAATTGAGGATTTGCAAGTAGGACTTCCAGCTGAGGCTGGCTATCCAATCAGTAAATGAAACAAAATAAGCCTGATCAACTCCAAGAGCTGAAAACCACACTCCTTGGTTCTTGCCAGGGTAGGGCCGTATGGAAACTTACTATAGGAAACCCTCTAATGAATTCAAATGCCACATTGTTGGAAAGCCTCCTAAAGAAAAACTAAATGGTTTTTTTTATTACTATTATCCAGGTAGTTATTTTCTTTTTTTTAAAAAAAATAGATACTCTTAATTTACTTCAGGACAGAAAATTACATATCCATTCCTCTTTTTCACTATTTTGAATGCTTCAAGGAAAGTGTTTTAAAGTTTATATTTCACAAGTGGTTTTTTTGTATTTTTTTATCAAAAAAGAGCTTCATTGTGGAAGGCTCTGTGTGAGACCAGTAATTTCTGAAATGAACCTTCAAGAAACATTTCTTTTTGTTTGTTTCCACGGCATCAGGAAACAAAGGCAAGGAAGAAAATAAATAATACCTGAGGTGCAAAAACTACAAGAGATTACTCATGAAGTCATCTTATTAACTTATTTTAAACCTAAATGTCATCAAAACTAGAGCTGACATAAATTTGCTCACTTTTTAAAAAAATACATAAACCAAAACAAGTGGCTTTCTGAGCAATAATATATTTTCAGAGTGTGACAAATCCATCGTGTAACTCATGTGTAGCTTAATTTTAGGAGACACAAAAAATGCTGATGATTCGACCAGAAGTAATTTTGAAACATGTCAAGTCTTCTACAGGAACTGCTTCAAGACAACTAATTGTTCAAAACTCAGAAATACCATGTCTTTCATTCCTCTTCAAAATACCAGCCTCAAACTCTGTGACCAGATCCCAAGCCTCGCTCAAGTGCTTAGAAACCTGAAGAACCAGTTTTACATGGATGAGTCCCCCCGCCCCATGGAAGCCAGAGAAGGTTTATACTGAAGGTAGATCAGCCAGAAGATGTGCACTATTCTCTGAAGAGGAGTATCTAGGAGTATTCTTAAAATCTGTAACACACACACACACACTCATAGACACACTCACAGACACATTTACATGGCCAATCTTATGTAAAATTGCATCATCTAAATTTAGTATATCCCAGCTGGGTGTGGTGGTGCACGCCATTAATCCCAGCGCTTGGGAGGCAGAGGCAGGTGGATGTCTGCGAGTTCAAGGCCAGCCTGTTCTAC
Source organism: Rhizomys pruinosus (assembly GCA_009823505.1). Lineage (NCBI taxonomy): Eukaryota > Metazoa > Chordata > Mammalia > Rodentia > Spalacidae > Rhizomys > Rhizomys pruinosus. The sequence continues at coordinate 748,862 of VZQC01000343.1, forward strand.
ATAGGGACCTCCAGGCCAGCTAGGAATAAAGGGAGACCCTGTCTCAAGAAAAAAAAATGACCAAAAAAATTTAGTATATCCCAAATAAAATTGGAAGTTCCTTAATTCTATGATGTGAGTAGTTCCACTGTGGGTCATTGCTGATGTTTTCAATACCTACACCAGTGTCAACTTACTTTGAGTAGAGCTTTCTGCCAGTGGCTTCATTAGAGGCCAGGTGCCTCTAACGCAACCGTTGGAGTACACTGGTGAGAAGTAACTTTGGAAATTTTGGCAGTGGCGACTTTGCAAAGCTAAGAAATAATTGTCAGACTTATTTAACTTCTTCATGGTTTACTTTTCTATTTATCTTAATAAATCAGTGGGCTTCCTGCCTTGGACAGAACCCAAAGGACTAGTCATAGGAGGAAATTCTTTTGTGGAAATGCCTGCTTCTATGACAAAATCCCCTAGAGTAAAGTTCTGATTCATTAGTGTCCTTCTTGGATACATGTAACATTGAACATTTGAAAACTAGAATTTTCAATGGTTTGCCATTTTGAAGCATATAGTACATGTGAGGTATATTTCAGAATGGAAGTAGTTGTAAAATGCCTGCAAGTATCACCTGAAAAATAAAAGTGGGATCTCTCACTTTTATATCTTGGGATATGTAACCACTGAACACATTCTTCATACTTCTCTAATAAGGTTATATGGATAAAATTATCACAGAGACAGAAAATCTTTACATAAAGATGAAATATTTGGCGAACACAGAATAGGCACTGGATATTTCATTAATAAATGAACAGCATAGGTACTTTAAACTCATCAGTGTAACATGGAAGATTTCAACTGCATTTTTACTAACCTTAAACCTCCTTCCAGAACATCTAGGCATAGAGAGTTGATTCATATTTTTCTTGCTTTTCTAGATTCTTGTTTAAGTTTCCTCTGTTATGCTTTGATTTTCATCTTCTAAGTGACAAAAGAAGAAACTCCTCTCATTATAACTAGAAGGGGTCTCTTCAATCCAGTAGACTAGAATCTCTGGTCCAGCAACAATATTTTTAATATGTAAAAGAATGTCACCGGGGTGTGGTGGGACGCTTCCTTAATCCCAGCATTTGGAAGGCAGAGGCAGGTGGAGGATCTCTATACTATCAAGGCCAGCATGGTCTACATAGTGAGTTCCAGGCCAACTGGGGCTCCAGGGAAAACTTGTCTCAAAACAAACAAACAAACCACCACTACAGTGGAACAAATTATAAATGAGGTGTGGGGGGTATGGAAAAAGGGAATTAGAGAGGTAATGACATGGATATAAGGTAATGAAAATGCTATACACAGAGAGAATAGCAAAAAACCTGTAAGTGCCAATGAACAGATTTGTGAGTCCCCTGAAATTTGCTTTTCATAAATTTTACTTGTATTGCTGGATTCTTCCTTCATTATAAAGTGAACCGAGCAATCTATAAAGAGCCTCTGGGGTTAGTGTATCCTATTGGTATAGTCTTCAAATACAAAACCCACTTTTAGCTTGAGGAACCATGTATTTCAATGCTTATCAATATATATAACCCGGATTCTCTTTCTTTAACTGCAGTGCTTGAGTGTACAGATTCCTCTGTTCAAGCAATTAGAAAATCAAGTCAGGTGGCACCAGGAGCCAGCACTGTGAACTCTCGAGTGTGGAGGAAATGCATTCTGGCTTTGTTGCTATGGTAGCAAGTGGTTCTGCTTTTCGGTTCCAGGATAGGTCATAGTTATGCTTTCCATCTGGGTAATTATGAACAAAAAGAGAAAGAAATAAAGGCAATGTCTTGATGTTTGTCCTTCTATTTGACAGTCTCTTGAAAGGGGCAGGTATTGGGGACAAATCTTCCTTGAGGCTCCGTGTGATCTCGGCTTTAGAACCACACTTGACATATGCTGAGCATAGGGTGCGGCAGGGTGAAGAGGGAGATCTTCACTAAGTCTTCATCAGTAAGAGTGTTTAAGTCTTTCATCTAGGCTTCATCTCAATGGCCCTTGTGGTAAATCTCTAGGGAAACACCTTCCTTTGGTCCAGTAGTTCTCAGTATGAGGTGAGGAGATAGGGGAGAATTTGGTCTCCCTATTAGACATATGCAATGCCTGTAGACATTTTTTTTTAATTTTTTTTATTATTATTTATTTTTTTTGTATGTGTATGAATGTATTGTCTGCATGCAGGTCTGTGCACCCGTGTCGTGCAATGCCGCGGAGGTCAGAAGAGGGTCTCGGATTCCCCTGGAACTGGAGTTCTCCTGGAATTGGAGTTACAGACGGTTCTTAGCCGCCATGTGGGTGCTGGGGATCGAACCCGGGTCCTCTGCAAGAGCGTCGGTGCTCTTAACCGCTAGGCTATCTCTCCAGCCCCAACCTGTAGACATTTTTATTTGTCACAATTAGATGGTGAGTGCAAACAATATTTAGCAAATAGAGTCCAGCTATGCCACTCAACACATCAAAATGCACAGAATGAGTAACAGCACGTTTTCAGCCCCAAATAATAATGCTGAGACTGTGAAACTGTCCTTGGACTATGATCATCATGTTTTGGAATGGCTGGCTTTCAGGAAGTAATAGCAGTCACTGTAGCTATAAAGTGGATTTCTTCAGGGCAGCTTTTCTGTGATTTCTCATGAGTTGTCAGAGATGTCCTACCTTAGAAGAATGTGCATTACAATGGGCTCATGAGGAGGGAGGGATTTTGTCCTGGAAGGGATCATTTTGAAGGTAGTATGAGTCAGAATCCTGACAGGCTCCAGTGCTTGGTTTCAGAAAGATGTTCTCTTTGCGTCACATTATAGTACTTGTTCAGTATTTCACATAAGCGCCAGAGCACACTGAAATAACAAACGTGTACCTAGTCTGAGCATCATATGTTGACAAGGAGAGCAGAACACCAACTTGGAATTGCACACAAGAGATAGCAAAAGAACATACACACACACACACACACACACACACACATGTTCACACAGATTTACTCTGCTCTAGAAAGGGTACTTCAAACATAAATAACATTCTATACAAATATTCACTACATATTAGTATACTTTTTATTATTCTAGAAAGAACTCTCATAAAGTAGCAAGAGCAAACTGCCTTGTTGCTGTGTGGAGGCCATTCTGATGACAACTGTGAGAACACACATATCTGAAATATTCTCATTCATCAGCCATTGCTATCAGGGTAAAAACCTAACATGTCATAAGAAAATTGTATCACAACTGTGTATGTGTCTTCCATTGATTCCCAATAGCACTGTGGAACTTGACAGCATGCCATTTTTCCCCTAAGCCCAGACTTCCTGTCATGTTGGTTCACAAATGAGCTTTCACTCACATATCTTCCCAATACACAAGTGCTCATTCATGTCAATCAGATCCTGTAATCCTGAATCCCTGGTCTTCCATGCTTGGACCACTAAAGCTTGCCCCCCTCAAGCCCTGCTGAAAATCTACACTATAGGAAGTTGCTTCCTTTGCTTTCAGAAGAACCCAGTGAAGGGAGCCAGACACAGGTGGAAAAATAAATAACATTTCATCTGAGATGAGACACACTCAAAGGCTATCCAAGTTTGGAGGGGTACGCTGGCTTCTGTGTATCAGGGCAGGCTTCTCCAGAAGAGATGTGACTTCTGTGCTTACAAATAAAAGTAAATATGACTCAGAAAGTAAAAAGAATACAATGCAGACCTGTCAACACCTACCAATGTGGACTTTCAAGGGACTCACAAGCAACACCAAATGGCTGGATGTTGTTAGTATTCAACTTCTGAGAGCATGAATCTTATTGAAATGGCCTTTGAAAAAGATGGTTACAGTTATGAAGAAGGAATACATGCATTGTGGCCCAGGAAAGTGGAATAAGTTAGGCCAGGGTGACCAACTAAGAGAGAATTGGAGTTGGCATAAGGGAACATTTGAGAGATTCCTGACATGGATTCATTGGACTTGATGCTTGTTACATTGGGTCATAATGGTGATATGTTGATTGACAGTGGTGAAGGAATACTGATGGAGGAACTGATGTTTCCAGACTTTTGCAAGCATCTTGTTCCCTGCCACCCAAGATAAGCATAGAAGCTAACTCAAAATAACCCAGCATCCCACCTCCAAAATCTCAAATTTTAGAATCATAAACTGGATTCTGGCTTAGAAGTACTTTGCATGGGGACAAGAGGGTAAAGACAAATGCTTGCTATTTCACATGACAACTTTGAGATACCTGTGGAATACGCTTATGAGTTAAGCTGATGCTGTGGTTGGTCTCTAGACCAATCACATCAAACCCTGGCAGGTTCATGGGGAAGAGTTCCCAGGAATCTGAGCTGCTTCCACTAGAGGAAAGATGGTAACTTCAAATGGTTCACATCAAGAAAGGGATTTGAGATGGAGAGTGCAGCCTAGGCTAAGAGTTTAAGGTCCCAAAGAAAGGACAAACACAACAGACTGGTGGGTTCCTCTGTGACTGTGTTCAGTCTGCGCATTTGTTCATTTTGACCAATGTGCTTCCCATCCATTATGAGGGAGGGGAATGTGGTCCGATGTTGACTATGAATAAACTTGGCTAAATCACAGTCAAACAGAAAGGAAAGGCTAGAAATTTTTTTTTTTTTTTTTGCAGCTGGCCTTGGCATTCAGGCTACATAGGAAGACATGTGATTCAAGAGACTTCTGATCATACAGAAGTAAATCAAGACAGGAAGGATTGGGTTTTAATTGACGATCCCAAAATATAACAGTGAGAATGAATATCTTTGAGAGGGTTGCCAACCTTATTTTTTCAAAGATATTCCAACTGATCTGGAATTCGTAATTGTAAAGAAATAGATATTCCATCGTGTACTACTTTCTTCTGGAGGTCTATACTGGTTATAGCCATTTCCTTAACACAAGGTCCTAATGTATTGTGATTTCCAGTGTTTCAGCACAGTTAAGATCTATGAAATGTGTTATTTTATCTACATCATTTAGAAACACCCATCATAGCAAATCAAAAACATCCCTGCATCAAGAAATGGTATATATCATCCAAACTCTTTACATCAAGTGCAACTTATTTATGAAAATTGCATTAAATTAACTAATGCTTTATAGAGTCAGCATCATGTCCAATATTTTTCTTGCTGGAACAGTGAGTTCTTACTTTGGATTGTTTGCATATTTTATTGCTAACTCTGTAGAAACATTCTTTAATATTATTAATTATATATACACATCCTCCTGTATAAAAATATCCAGTAGAAAAGGGGCACAGGGATGTAAGATGAAGGTGAGAAAACTGTTTCTATAAAAGTTCAAAGAGTAGTTTTAGCTTTTCCAACCAGAGAGGCTACCACAGCTAAGCAATACATAGAGGAGTTGTGGCTGTGTTCCAATAAAACTTTATTTAAAGAAACAGTGATTTGAATTTGGCCCCAAATGTAAAGATCATTGACTTCTAATTTATGACTAAAAGACTAATGGTTTGTGTGATTTTGTGGGAAAATCTCCAAGTTCATATTTTAATTCATTTTCCTTTTCAGTTTTGGCTTTAAATAAACATGTATGGCATAACATATTATGGTTATATAGGAGTGAAGTAATATGCAAAGGGTGATAACACATGGCATTTCCTGATAGGTTTATACAAATCTGATGGAAGTCCTGATCAGGCTCATCGTCTTACCTTAGTCCTCTGAAGATTTATATACCTCTTCTTCAACCTTGAAACAAGTAGAGTATCTCACAGTGAAGTGATGTTTTCTTTAGTAATGATAGACAGAGGAGTTTCTTTATGAAAACTCAATGTACTCTAGGAAAACTAACATTGGATTGAAAAACTTGTTCCCAGCTTTTAGAGACTCTTAATTAGTAAGTATCCTCTTATGGTAAAATGCACCCTGCCCAAAAGAATCTCTAAGATGACAAGAATCCATATTGTTCTTGTGATTTAGACAAGAGGAAACTTATCCATGCACAAAATTGATATGCCTCAAAATGTCAAATCAGAGTTACTTGGTTTGATGTGCCTCCCTTTCTGTATTTATTACTAAACCCTAGTCAATATTTATTATCAAAGCTGTCACCCAGAGATGATTTCAATCGGTGCTGAGTTTCTTCTTCAATCAGTCATTTTTTGGCATTAAATGTGTGTGCAGTGGTCAAACCGGAATGGAATGGAATGTAAGCTTCTGCCAACAACTCTTCTGCTTCTGGCTGCAAGAAAGTTTCTCTCTTTTTTTTTTTTTTTTTTTTTTTTTTTTTGCTTTTTCAACATGAGTCACATAGAAGATTTATCTGAAGAGCACATCAAGGGGTGAAAACCAGTTATAGAGAATAAACAAATCTATATTGGTCCATATTAGAAAGTGGGCTCTGAGTCACAGCTCCAGTTATTATTTTGTTCACTGTAGAGCCTAATTCCTGATCTCTTCATTTAGAACACGTCTGGATGGAATATGTCAACTTATGAAAGAACATACCAGAAGTCAGGATTTGCTTTTATTGCTCTGGATATAGAAATTATCATTAGGGTATTCAGACAGGGTGACATTAAGAGTTAATAATATCTGAAGGACTCTTTTTTTTCAGATTTTAGATCAACAGCTTAAAGAAATTAATAGTGATAAAGCTCAGAATTAAATCAATGTGCCTTCTAGACTATTTAAGGATTTAACTAGACCATATATGGTACTAAGAATCTGACACCAGCTGCTGTTTCTGATGGATGTATTAACTGAGGAGTCCTGACAGGAATGCGATAGGTTAACTTTGTACAGCTTGTGAGACTGTATCTCCCTTCTGCCTCATTCATCTGGTATAAGTAACATGCCAATGTACTTTAGAATGGCTATCACCCATCATGTGCATTGCCCTAGCTTCTGCTGCTTCTCAGTCTGAGTTTCTCCACCTCAGCATTGTCTTTTATAGCTGGGTGCTCTTTGCTTATAGGACCTGTCCACTGCAGGATATTTGCCAGTATCCCCGAGCTACAACTCTCTAGAATCCTTCCCTAACCCAGGGTCATGACATCTAAAATGTCTGCAGATATTGTTCAGGGCCCCTAGGCAGAATTGGCTTAGTTGAAACTATTGCAGACTGATTTTGATGTCATTTTAAAAAAATGGCTGCATCCACATGTAGCGTGTGGAGACTTATAGGTTTTCCCGGGACAACAGGTTTATGTGCCTCATCCTAATGCAATTAGGAAGTAGCAGCACCCAATCTGGTTCACTTTGGCCTTTCAAGAACGGGGAAGAATTTTAGAGGTTCACTCTGCAGAACTTTTTGACATCTTCCACTCTTGCAATAGCAGCCTGGAAATGTAACCATTTCCTGCCTGCAAAGACTACATACTCAAATCTGAGCCTTATTGTCCTTCCTGAAGGTTTCAGTTTTTCTGCAAAGTACGCAGAGTGAGTTCAGGCAACAGCGAATGAGAACAGCAATTTTAAGTCGGTTTTTTTTTTTTTCACCTAATTCCCAAAGGAAAGACTTTAAAATTCTCAGTAAGAAGAAATGACTGTGGAGTTTATGATGGCTTTTCTATTTGCTTTTACAATTATGTTATTACTGAGCTCAGGCTTCATGGCTGGAAACACTTCAAACGTTTAGAACAGACTACTATGAAAGGCAAGAGCGTTGAAGAAACCAGGTGGCGATTTGAAAAACAAGCATTTTGTTTTGGTTTTAAGAATAAGAAAAACTGTTTTCCTGTCTCATTAAATCCTGTCCTATGTTGAGAAGAGAAGACTGCTCCTTAAAGCTTGGGGGTAGACATTTGCATTATGTTGTTTACTGTCATGTGCTTTTGTGAAAATCTACATACAAAAAACCTTCCAGGTAGTGATATGCACTTGAACCTGAAACCAGAATCAGCTTCTCTTTTGGAAATGTGAAGATAAGATTTTTCAGTTTGGAGATAAGATAAAATAATCTGATAGGACTACCCTGTCAAAAGGGGGTGGCAATAATTCAGATATCTACTACCCAGTAACTATCTGTTATTTAATTTAAAAAATTTTTCATGTGGGATATGAATATTTTGCCTGAATGTATGTAAATACTGTCATGCTTATCCACAGAAGTCAGAAGAAGGCGTTGGATCTCCTGGAAATGGAGTTTCAGATGGTCATTACCCACCATGTGGGTGTTGGGAACTGAACCCAGGTCCTCTTTAGGAGCAGCCAGTGCTCTTAACCACTGAGCATCATCCTATTTGATTTTTTAAGCTTTAGTGATTCAGGGAATCTATTTGAAAATATTGCCCACCATGTTGTTCTTTTGTTATCAGTCCAGGGCCTTTCCTTGTTCTTTAACACAAAGCCCTGATCTGGAGGGCTAAAGTTCAAGATCCCATTGAAAAAAACAAGCAAGGCCAGATGGCTGCCTGCATGAAAGTTCTTACCTCAATCTCTTTCCCTCTACATTGTAACTTTTCTCCTTGAGTTCATATAGTGTAAAAGTTATGATGGATATTATATCAAACTGGGTCAAGTGCATGTCTTTATCTTGATAAGAATTTTAGAAAGTCTTCATAGTATTTTCCAGATTCTTTTCTTTTTGTTGTTATTAGTGCATCTTTGTAACACAAATCAAGGGTTACATTATGACAGTCTTATGTATACTTATCATGTACTTTCCTCATATCCTTTATCCCATTTCTTCCTCATCCCCTTCTTCTTCCCACTGGCCATCTTTTTATTTATTTATTTATTTTTTGGTCTTTTCAAGACAGGGTCTTGATGTGGCCCCAGCTGTCCTGGAACTCACTCTGTAGACCAGGCTGGCCTTGAACTCACAAAGATCCACCTTCCTCTGCCTCCCGAGTCCTAGGACTAAAGGTGTGTGCCACCATGCCTGGCTCCCACTGGCCATCTTACTCTTCCTAATACCCTTTTATTTTCATGCCATATATATGAACATATATGTTTAAATCCAGATTCTGCATGTGAGATAAATATATATATATATATATATATATATATATATATATGAGTTTAGCTTATTCCACTTAATGTAACAATCTCCAATTTCCTGCAAATGACATACTTTTGTTCCTCTTTATGGTGACTACTTCAGTATGTGTGTGTGTGTGTGTGTGTGTGTGTGTGTGCATGTGTATGATGTTCTTCATCTATTCATTTGTTTAGACACCTAAGCTGGTTCCATTTTCTGACTATTGATAATGGCACAGCAATAAACAGGGTTTTACAAGTATCTCTGCGGCATGCTGATTTAGATTCTTTCAGATATATATCCAAGAGTGAAATCGTGGTCCATATAAATGATAGCTCAATTTTTAGATTTTTGAAGAACATCCATACTGACGTCCATAGTGGCTGAATAATGTATTCCCACCAACAGTGTGAAGGTGTTCATTTTCCTCTATATCTTTATCAACATTTCTTTCCATTTCTTGTCCTATTGATAGTCATTCTACATTTATCTATTGGCTAAAGATGTTGACATTTTCCATATATCTATATTGCTCATTTTCTTTTATTTTAAGTAGATTATTTTATTTGTTTTTTAATTTTATTTATTTTTGTATGTGTATGAGTGTACTGTGTGCATGTAGGTTTGTGCACTCATGTCGTGCAGTGCCACAGAGATCAGAAAAGGGTATCAGATTCCCTTGGAACTGGAGTTGAAGACGGTTCTCAGCCACCATGTGAGTGCTGGAGATTGAACCCGAGTCCTCTGTAAGAGTGGTCAGTGCTCTTAACTGCTAGGCCATCTCTCCAGCCCGTTCATTTACATTTCTTCTATTGAGAACTGGTTGGATCATTTGGGGCTTTAAACCTTTGAGTTCTTTATATATCCTAGATATTAAGCCTTAGATGAATACCCAGCAAAGCTTTTCTCTCATTCTCTCTGCTACCTTTACTCTGTTTATTGTTTGTTTCCCTGTGCAAAAGACTTTAAAAAAATTTTTTTTAATTTTATTTGTTTTTGTATGTGTATGAGTGTACTGTCTGCCTGTAGGTCTGTGCACCCATGTCGTGCAATGCCGCGGAGGTCAGAAGAGGGTCTCAGATTCCCCTGGAACTGGAGTTCTCCTGGAATTGGAGTTACAGATGGTTCTTAGCCGCCATGTGGGTGCTGGGAATCGAACCCGGGTCCTCTGCAAGAGCAGTTGGTGCTCTTAACCGCTAGGCCATCTCTCCAGCCCCAAGCAGAAGACTTTTTAATTTTGTGAAATTCTATTTGTGAATTCTTGCTATTATTTCCTGAGTTGCTAGAATTCTATTTAAAAAGTTTTTGCCTGGGCTTATATCTTGCAGTATTCTCCCTGTATTATTTCTTGTTGGTCTTCCACCTCGATTGTACACAACGTGTTTACAAATGTACTGTCTTTCCTTATGGTTCTCTGTCAATTTGGGGGGAAGACAGAGTTTCCCTGTAGCCCTAGTTGACCTGGAAGTTGCTATGTAGACCAGGCTTGCTTTGAACTGTAGAGATCTGCCTGCCTCTGCCTCCAGAGTTCTGGAATGATCTAGTGAAACAACTCCAAAATTATCATTGGCTAAAAATTAGCACTTGGTAAACTAAGGCAGGCAGGTTGTGTAGAACATTAAAGAAGTGGCTATTTTTAATTTATTGAGTTAGTTCATGCTATGGGAAGAATTTTTCATACTTTTCAGTTGTTGAGAATAGTATCTTAAGAAACAGCATTTACGTTGGGCATGGTGGCACAAGCCTTTAATCCTAGCACTTGGGAGGCAGAGGCAGGCGGATCGCTGTGAGTTCAAGGCCAGCCTGGTCTATATAGTGAGTTCCAGGACAGTTGGAGCTACAGGGAGACCCTGTCTCAAAAAGACAAAAAAAAAAAAGTAACATTTCAAATGATGAAATCTCAGTTCTATACAACTGCAAAGAACAGAAATTGGTGAATATCAATCTTCTATCATGCCTTGTAAGAAAGAACATCCTATTATCACATGAACATAACATAACATAAACATGCTCAAAACATCAAATCAATCCGCTTCCCATTAGTGTGAAGGATGCAAAGATGCAATATAAGCCTTTGGGCATTGGCATACATTTCCAAATTACCAAACTTTAGACTACTAGTCTCACAGAATTCTACTGAAGAGGATGCCCAACCTTATCACTTGTCTATAGAGCCATACCTTGATGTTGTGAATTTTTTTATAATTTTATTTATTTTTATGTGTATGAATGTACTGTCTGCATGTAGGTCTGTGTACCCATGTCGTGCAATGCCGCAGAGGTCAGAAGAGGGCGTCGGATTCCCCTGGGACTGGAGTCAAAGACGGTTCTCAGCGGCCATGTGGGTGCTGGGAATCAAACCTGGGTCCTCTGCAAGAGCAGTCGGCACTCTTAACCACTAGGCCATCTCTCCAGCCCCAATGTTGTGAATATTTACTGTCTTTTTTTGTATTTATTTTACATATATGAGTGCATATTGCCTACATATATTAAGTGTACCCATGTTGTGAAATGCCTGTGGATGTCAGAAGAGGGCATTTGATCCCCGGGAACTGGGGTTACAGACAGTTGTTACCCCTCACGTGGGTGCTAGGAATGGATCTCTTGTCCTCTATAACAGAAGCTAGTGCTCTTAACTGCTGAGCCATCTCTCTAGTCCCTCTTACTGTCTTTGTCATCTAAATTTTGCTGTTATTTTTGCCCCCAAAGTTGTTCTTCAATATTTATTTATTTATTTATTTATTTATTTATTTATTTATTTATTTATTCATGTACATATGTCTATGATGTGTGTTTATTAACATATGTGCATGTTTGTGTGTGATTGAAAATGCCCCCATTCTATGACACAGGTTTAGGGGCCATGGACAAGCTCGTGGGTTAGTCCTTGCCTTCAACCTTGTCTGAGACAAGGCCTCTTGTTTGCCACTGTGCACTCCAGGTTAGCTGACTGGGAGCTTCTGAGGATTCTTCTGTCTCTGCCTTTCATTTGCCTTAAGAGAACCCAGATTACACACACACACACACACACACACACACACACACGCAAACATATCTATATTAAAATGAGGTATTGGTATATATAAGAACTCAGGGTCTCAAGCTTCTGTGCCAAGTGCTTTTATCCATAAACCACCTCCTCATCCCATCCACCTATAATTTCAATATTATTGTCACAAAGCACTACTTTAGGGTCACTGATTATACACAATATATTTGTAGATACTGGACAGAAAGAAATTTGACCTATTTTTTCATTTAAAAAGTATAAAAACCAAGTAGAAGAAATGAGAAAGAAGACAGAGAGAAAAAAACAGACAGACAGAGAGATAGAGTGACAAAGAGAGAATGCAAAAGATAAAATAACATGTACTCCATTCCCAATGATGATGAATGATTTAGCTAAACACTAAAGAATGAGGGCTAAAATTTCAGCAAAGATTTTGAGAGTAAGCATATGATTTGGTTTTACTTTTACCCATTACATATTATGTTTGGCTTCTGGAAAGAAAACTGAAATAGGAGTGTGTCAGGATTGTGTTAAACAATGCAAGAGCTAATTTCTTCATATACATAAAACAAGTGAAAAGATTTATATAGTATAGCAGTTCATGATGTTGCACCTCAAGTTTCCTTTTGCTTTTTGAGACAGAGTCTCATATACCCTAAGCTTGTTTCAAACTCACTTGATAGGCAAGAACTTCTCCTTTTCCTGCTTATACCTCCAGAATGTTTTATTGCTAAAGATGTTTATTACCTACCACATCCATTTATGTGATGCCGGGGACTGAAACCAGAACTTCGTGTTTGGAGTCAACCATTCTGCCAAATGAGCCACATCCATAGCCTATGCCTCAGATTTCCTGTTCTGTCATTCTTGGTATGGCTTTTCACATTGTTTGTGTCTTGGGTGTCTTATGCATAAATAATGACTGATATATCTACAGCTGCATCTCACACAGTAATATAAGGAAGAAGGAATATCAAGAGGACATCTTTGGTGAGACAGCTTCTTTTCAGTAATTTCCAAGTAGACTTGCACCCAACCCTTGGTCTGCAATATCAGTAAATTTTTCTGCTATGTATTATTATCACTTAATCCAGTATTGTCTTTTCAATAAGTAACAGGAGAATGGGTTATTGTGTAGACAATATGCAAGCTTTGGTATATAACTCAATTTTTGCTAATTTTTTTTGAGACAGGGTCTCCCTTAGTCCCAGCTGGCCTGGAGCCTGCTATGTAGACCAGGCTGGCCTTGAACTAACAGAGATCCACCTGCCTCTGTCTCCCGAGTGCTAGGATTAAAGTCATGCGCCACCACACCCGGCCTAAGACGGTTCTCAGCCACTATGTGGGTGCTGGAAATTGAACCTGGGTTCTCCACAAGAGCAGTCAGTGCTCTTAACCTCTAAGCCATCTCTCCAGCCTGATGTTTTTTGCTAATGTTTAACAAGCAAGACACTACATAGATTTTTCTAAACAAATGTTGGGGAAAATCACAGCTAAAATCAATGCACAGATTGTTTTAGTAAATAAACTTTGATTAAGACACTGCCACACCCATTCATTTAAACTCAGCCTGTGGTTACTTTTATGATCCTGCAGAATAATTGTAACAGAATCTATATGGCCCCCAAAATCTGAAAATATAGTCTTTCTCATATTTTACATAAAATATTGCTCAGTTCTGTTGTAGACAGATGGGAAATTAGTGACAAAATGATCAAAAAATTTGGGGTTTACAAAAGAGATACACAAAGATAACTCAATAAATGTTTGTATAAATAAGTTCTTCACTGCATTAGTTTCCAAAGAAATGTTAACTCAAAACACCAAATAATGCCACTACTTGTCCATTAAAATAGATATAATTAAGAAAGAGCAAGGAGGTAGAGAAAACTGACACTATCAGCTGTCACATTTATATAAGAAACTAGAATTCTCAAACCTTATTGACAGTAGGTTGCTACAAATATTTGGAAAATTGTTGGATAGTTTCCAACAATTTTGGTCTATGGATAGTTTCTTTGGGAAGCATATCCATTCTCAGAAACACCTTTGAGTATTCATCACAAACTGGTAACAAACCTACTGTCTACTGTCAATAAGGACAGGAAAACAATCATGTTCTATTCATACAATGGAATTGTTTTTTCAGCAGTAAAAATTAAATATTATGCTTTAACCCACAAAGGAGGAAGTTCACTTAGTTTGGACCATAGGCTATAGTATATGTGCTACAATACTTACTATAGATTAAATAAACCAGACTAAGAAGACTTCCTACTCTGTACTGTGTGATTCTATTGATCTAAAGCTCAGAGCGAAGCCAACACTAGCCAATAGGATTGAAAATCAGGATATGGTGGCACTTAGGGGTTGCATTACAAGAGGACATTCATGACCTGAATGGGCATTGTGCTGTGGTGATCATTTCAGCATAATGCACTGATGGGTACACTTATGACTTCAGCATTTTTCTGCTTATGTGCTCTATTAAAAAGATTCTAAAACAAAACAAAAGATATGGAAAAGAAAACCCATGTCTTTAATGATAGAGACAGCATGGCTTTCACACAGTTTTCTATTAAGAATGTTGCCTTTAATCCTAGCACTTGGGAGGCAGAGGCACGTGGATCTCTGTGAGTCTGAGGCCAGCCTGGTCTACAGAGTGAGTTCCAGGACAGCCTGAAAAAGACCAAAAAAAAAAAAAAAAAAGACCAAACAAAAAAAAAAAAAAAAGAATGTTGTCTATGACATATACCTCATAAAAATCATAAAATAACCACAGAAGGATTCACAGAATATCTGGAATTTGATTGGGATTGTTTGGAGTCTACTACCACTAACAAAAGTATATAATTTGCAGCTTTTTGCATTAGACTGTACCCACCACAGCAGTATGGCCGTCTAGGTTGGCTCAGCTCCAAGTAGCCTGTGGTAAGCCTAAGAAAGTCAAATTCCAATTGCAGGTGATGAATTACCTACGCACGTGCAACTCTTATCTGTAGACTTCCTAGCCAAAGGCTTCAAGGAGAGCTGTGTAAGGAATTTATGGAGACTGAGAAGGAAATTTTGAAGGATGTTTGTTTCCATTATTGTTTAGTCTTTTCTTGGTGAAATTATAAAGAGATGCTGGAGACTGGGGGAGATGTTTGTATGCAAAGTGTTGTCTGCCTCAATTGCACTCTTGAATTTTGGCTAACTGCCCAGTCTTATGTGGGAGTCTGGATAAATGTGTGCACTTCTCAAAAAAATCAATTTTAGATTTTATAAAAGTATTCAAGTGTTATTACTCCCAAAGGAGTAATCAAGACAGTTTTTTTTAAAGGAGAGTCAAAAGAATATTTTGATCTTTAAAAAACAGTCACTTAAATAATTGTCTGATATATTGACTTAAATTCATCTCTTCCCATGAATTCAAGTCAGGAGTTGAAGAAAAATAAAAACATTAAATACTGAAAATGAATAAAAGGTATGCAATAATCTAAGCAGTAGGGTTATTGACAGCCATTCTTAAAAATAGCAATGCTGTAAACTAAATTTAAATAACTGTAAACAAATCTAGGTATTTGATATAAAATATATATGTATTATATACTCTTTTGTTTGGTAATTCAAAAATCTTTAATTAAAATATAGCATTTTTTCTTTCTGAGACTATATACTACATACATGCGTGTTCATAAAGATATGTAACATGTATATGTATACATGTATAAGATTTCTAATTTATCAAATATGTGGTGGCATCTTCAGCAAATGGTGTTGGCAAAACTGGATCAGCACTTGTAGAAGAATAAAACTAAACCTCTACTTTTCACCCTATACAAAAATCAACTCCAAATGGATCAAAGACCTCAATTTGAAACCCAAAATTCTGAAAATAAGAGAAGAAAACATTGGCAGTAACCTATAAGACATAGGCATAGGAAAAGACTTTCTAAATCAGACAGAAACTGCACAGGAAATAATGTCAACAATTGACAAGTGGGACGTTATTAAACTCAAAAGCATCTGTACAGGGAAAGAAACAATCAAAGAAGTGAAGAGAAAACCCAAAGAGTGGGAGGAAACCTTCACCAGTGATACACTTGACAAAGTATTAATATCCAGAATATATAAATTACTCAAAAAAACAAAGAAGCAAGAAAACAAATGACCCAGTCAAAAGATGGAGTAAATAGCTGAACAGAGACTTCACAAATGAAAAAGTAAAGATGGCTGAGAAACATCTCAAAAAGAGTTCAACATTGCTAATAATTTTAAAAAATGCAAATTAAAACAAATTTAAGATTTCATCTTACCCCAGTAAGATTGGCTATGGCCAAGAAAACAAATGATAGCAAATGCTGGAGAGGATGTGGAGAAAGGAGAACACTCATACACTGCTGGTAGGAATACAAACTCCTGCAACCCCTATGGAAAGCAATGTGGAGAACTGTTAAGAAACTGAAAATGAGCCTACCACCTACCACCTGACCCAGCCATACCACACCTGAGTATATAACTACAAAACTCATCCTACTGCAGAGATACATGCACAATCATGTTTATTGCAGCTTTCTTCACAATAGTGAAGAACTGGAAGCAACCCAAGTGTCCCTCAACCAGTGGATAAAGAAAATGTGGTACATCTACACAATGGAATTCTATGCAGCATTAAAAGAAGACAACATCATGAACTTTTCAGGTAAATGGATGGAACACGAAGCCATTATGCTATGTGAAGTAAATCAGTCCCAGAAATACAACTAATGTATGGTGTCCCTCATTTGTGGATCCTAGCACCAAATCCTTATTTGTAAAGCAAACTGAGAATTTTTTTCTTTCTTTTTAAGTATATATAATATCTGATGTTACTATACAGTACATTAAAACATGCATCAACTTTTTATGTAACGTAGGAATGGAAATTAATATTTCTTTTTACCTGCTTACAACTCTACTGTTAAAATGTAAGTCCATAAAGATGTTTTGGAATTAACCTATAGTTTGTTTTCAGATGTCACAATTTTGGTATATGTGTGACACGTATATATGCATATTTTGGAGCAATACAAATTGGAGGGAACGACAACAACAAAAATGACTGGTTCAAAGAACAGACTGAAACAGTAAACTTCTGCCAAAAACAGTAAAGTTCTCGATTGAAAAAAACAATCCAGGGCTGGAGAGATGGCCTAGCATTTAAGAGCACCGACTGCTCTTGCAGAGGACTCGGGTTCGATCCCCAGCACCCACATGGCAGCCGAGAACAGTCTGAAACTCCAATTCCAGGATAACTCCAGTTCCAGGGGAATCCGACACCCTCTTCTGACCTCCGTGGCATTGCACGACATGGGTGCACAAACCTGCATGCAGATAGTACATTGATACACATACAGAAATAAAACAATTTAAAAAAAAGGAAAAAATAAAAAAAACAAAAAAAAAACAAAAATCAACAAACAGAAAAATGTTGCAAGATAGGTTTTAGCACAGTGCATGAGCTCTGGTGGGGTGGGTGCCATTGAAGCAGGAATGGGTCTAAATTTAAATAAGAAATGTTGTATGATATGCACAAAACTTCAAAAAAAGACCAAAAATGATTTCTAATTTTACCATCCTTTGAAAACATCCAGAAAAATGACAAGAAGAAAATGGATCTGATTGCTTCTCAGACTCTCAGAAGACTTAGATGATCCTGATTTAGGGCCTGAATCTGTTACAGCAGCTCAGAGGACAATGTATTCAACATGGTACACATATTAGTTTAGGAGAAAGCTGTGTGTTTCACATTTTTTGTGAAAAGTAAACTCTCAGAGCAGAAGGTGAAGTGATACTCATTCAGCTTGAATCACAGGATGTGGGTTACTGTTGACTCCACTGACTCTTGATTAGAGAAAATGCTTCCGTATTCTTTCCCTTTCCCTCTTAGTATTGCTGGGAGGAGAGTTGCTTTATGGAAGTAGGCCTCTTGGAGCAAGGATCCCATTGCCAAGTTCCTATGGCCCAAGGCTAAGTGGACTTCTTTCTTTGTGGACGAAAGCATTTGGATAATATTGTCTTAAGAGAAGCAAGTTACTCTGCCCTCGTGGTGCCCCTCCCCCTCGGCAGGGAAATGAGGTAGGTCTTCATTTCTTCATTTCTGACGACAGAGTCAAACAGGGATGTGTGTACAGGCAGGACTCGAATCAAAGAGCAGAACTCAGAGGAATCAAAAACCCTTTGAAAAGGGGTTTTGTAAGTGGGACCTGCTTTAATGAGCAATCAAATTACAGAGATTTGCCTCCTGAACTCTACAGAGATTACCATGAGGGTGGGAAGCAGCCCTGTTTACTTCTTGGATCCGGTGAATTCCCTTGTGGGAGACTCTGAAATACATTCACCCTGTATCAAAAAATGGTGTCTCTGAGATTGCAAAGTCCCTGTGATTTTCTGTGGAATGTACTTTTCAGAATAAATGGTTTATTATTTCCTAAGTACCACAATTTTGATTTTAGGAAGTGTTCTTTTTGACATTTCCTGACGATATTTGATAGTCACTTGCAATGTCCAAACCATGTATGTCAATCAAGTCTGGACCCAAGGGATGATTCTGTAGTACTCACCACTAGGGTATCCCAAGGAGCAATTGTCAATGCAGTTAACTCTTCTTGTCCAGATTCTTTTTAGAATTGCTGGAGCTGCAGAAACCTATGGTATTTATTCTGGTCTCCTGCAATCACAGTTAACAACAGCATTTAACAAACCTTCTTTGAGTGGTTGCTATACACTAGGTACAGGCCTAGGATCCTGGATAAAGACATTAACATGACAGCTATGTCTTTGAGGAGAGCACTGTTTTGGAAGTCAAACCAAATGAAATAGATAAGATAGGTATTTTAGCAAAGGTACCAGTAGGAAGTCAGTAGAGAATCCTGTAGAATGGTGGAAAGGTGAATTAGGAAATGTCCCTCTGGGAAGTCAACAGATACTACTGGGAGCTGTCCTAGCCAAGGGAATTTGGAAGCTGCAGAAAAGAAGAAAATTGATGGATGTGGTGGTGGAAGGAAAGCATAATAAACTGAAAGAAAATTCCTTGGCAAACAACGAATCATTTTAATGTGTGACCTTAAATTGCAAAGGACATTTTCCAAAGTGAATGTTCAGAGCACGGAGAAGATGCTACTTATTCTGAGCTAGTTACAGAAAGTGAGTTGAATTTCTGAGCACCTCCCAGAATCCTGACTACTCTGGACTTTTTAGGGGTGGTTTTAAGACAGGGTTTCTCTATAACCCCGGCCGGCCTAGAACCCACTATTTAGATCAGGCTGGACTTTATCTCACAGAGATCTACCTGCCTCTACTTCCTGAATGTGTAAAATTTTTATATGTAGAAATATTTGTCAATACAGTATGACTTGTCCTAAAATTCATAGTCTATTGAAAATTTATCTAGAGGGACTGGAAAGATGGCTCAGCAGTTAAGAGGACTGGCTTTTCTTACAGAAGACTGGGTTTGAATCCCAGCATCCATATGGCAGCTATCAACCATCCTTAACTCCAGTTCCAGGGGATCCGAGGCCCTCAATTATCTTCTTTGAGCATTGCACAACATGGATGGACTTATATACATCTAAGCAACACATGCATACACAGAAAATAAAATATATTTTTAAAAAGAACATTTATTCTAGACCAAAAAAATGAATACAAATTTGAGTTTTCTTCCTGTGAGTGTCCTAGGGTTTGGATGACAAAATGGAATGATAGGACTCTGAGGACCAAATATGGACATTCATGCTTCAGAATCTTCTGCTTTACTGGTCTTAGAGCACAGAGCTTGTTGTAAAGTTGACTCCAGTGCAGATAAATGAAAGCCCAGTTTAACATCAAGGGACAAGTATGTGTTCAAAGGTAGAATAAGATTTTTTTCAAGGAGAGTGAGGGCACAAAGAAAGTTATGTTTTCCTTTTTAAAGGAACACAGATTCAATAGGATTTTAAAAATAAAGGACATGAAGTGTTAGGGGGTAGGAAATTGAGGGTGGACCTGGAAGGATATAGAGAGGGGTCTGAATATGATCATAATATATTGTATGAATTTCTCAAAGAATTACTTAAAATATTACTTTAAAAGATTTGTTAAAAAAAAGATTTGTTTTTCTTATTTTGATTTTTGTGTGTATATGTGTATCTGTCTCCCCTTCCTGTCTCTGTGTGTGTGAGTGTGTGTGTGTGTGTGTGTGTGTGTGTGTGTGTGTGTGCACGTATATGCTACATGTGTGCAGGTGCCAGGGAGACCATTCCATGGAACCGGTGTTACAGGTGTTTGTAAGCCATTGACATGGGTGTTAAAACTAAACTCAGGCCCTCTGCAAGAGCAAGTGAGGGGTCTTAAACACCAAGGGGGGCATCACTCCAGCCCTATCTCTACTTTCCATGACAGTTAAAACACCAATCAGTGAAGGACAAGCTTCTTTAAATGGTTGAGGATAAAGAGTATAAATTCAACTAAGGAGTACTTGTTTGTGTTTTCTTGGTTGTGATGTGTACTGTTCTAGAAGAAATGGGGCTGGGGTTACTTTCTAAAGCCAACATGAACCTACCTGAGGTTTCTAGAAATAGAAAGCAGGCTTGTCTTTGGTAAGGTTTCTGTATGCTACAAAATAATTGAGGTTTTAGTAGAAACGAATATGAATAATTTCTTTGGACCTGTACAATTCCAGGAGGGAAAAGATGAAAGCCTAAAGAAAGGCCGGGCATGATGGTGCATGCCTTTAATCCCAGCACTTGGGAGGCAGAGGCGGGCGGATCTTTGTGAGTTCAAGGCCAGCCTGGTTTCCAGAGCGAGATCCAGGATAGCTGGGGCTACATACAGACCTTGTCTCAAAAAAAAAGGTCCAAAAAAAAAAAAAAAAAAAAAAAAAAGGGAAAGGGGAAAAAAGAAAGTGCAATTTTATTTTTCATATTTGATGGGCAGTGAGCATTTTCAGTAAAATATTTTACATTTTGTGGGCCATTTAGTCCCTGTGATGCCATCTCACTTCTGTAGGTGTAAGTAGAAACTGTCATAGACAAATACTTAAATGAATAGGTGTGATTGTACTCTATGAAAACTTTAGTTATGGGGGAAGCATTTGAATTTCATATCATTTTTACGTCACATAATAATGATCCTTTGAATTTTTCCCCAATAATTTGGAGAATGTACTAAGCCCTGTGGTAAATCTGAGTCAAACATCTCCCCTCAAGTTTGTTCTCTCAGAGACTCCTGTGATTCCTGCTTAAAAAGCAGCATCCTTGCCCTTTTAAGTTTTAGTGAACTTATTGCATGATGATTTTTCCCTGTTGGTATTTTCCTAGGTTTCTTTCAAATGCTTTTTGCTCCTCTGACGCTTTCCTACATCAGTCGTCATGCATTTATTAAGCACTCACCATCAACTGAAATGCTGAGGATGGACGTCAGAGAAAAAGAAAATATTAGCAATAGAACGTGGTACAGAAGCGCCTCTATTTATGGAATTTCAACTCATGCACTTTCAAAGATACAAACAGAACCAGACTCTGGAGCAAAGCCCTCTGGCTCACTGTGCTACCGAAATATGCATCAGGAGCTTCTGGAAGCTCTTTTTATTTCTCCTCCTATATAGCTTTGATTTCTCATTGATTCAGTCCATTGATTATCTAGTGTTTCTGCTTGGGGTTAAGCAATATTACATGAATTCCAACCTCTGTGATAGCCTCAAAGACATGGGAAAGAAAAAAGCATTGCTAAAAATGAGTAGCAGAAGGGATGGTAAGGTAGAACAACTTCTAAAAAAATTAAAGATAGGTCAGAATAAACTTTTTCCAAATTCCTTTGACAGGAACATCAATTTTGAGGGCAAAGATACTATCATACCTAGCACTGATATACATATGTATTATATAGATATCTACATTCTACTTGACTCAAAATGAGGTTACATCACTCTAAACATATAAGTAGAAACTACTTACTTAACCTACCAACAACTGGAACTTCACATACTTCACTATTGTTCCAGTTTGTCTTCCATTGCTGTGACAAAACACTCTGACCAACACCAACTTGGGGCGGAAAGGGTTTATTCATCTTACATCTCCTGGATCACAGTTCTCAGGGAGCCCAAGGCAAGAACTCAGGGCAGGAACCTGGAGGCAGGAGCTGAAGCACAGGCCATGGAGGAGTACTGTTCACTGGCTTGCTCCCCTGGCTCATGCCCAGCCCGCCTTCTTATATAGTACACAACAACCTGCCCAGAATGGCACTACTCATTGTGGGCTGGGCCCTCCCACATTGCTCAACAATCAAGACAATACTCCACAGATGTGGCCACAGGCCAATACAATGGAGCCAATTCCCCAATTGAGGCTCCCTCAACTCAGGTGTGTCAAGTTGACACCAAAGCTATCCAGCACAACTATGGTGTATTATTTATTTCTTCTCATGATCTTAAGGCTGACTCGGATTGAAGCTTTGTACTACTATCCAATTGTAAGACTTTATTGTACTACAGATTGGAAGCAGAAGAAAATATTCAAATTTCAAACTGAATGAGTATCAGTAGTGAATCATAATAAAGTAAGTCAAAGTATTGTAAATCAAGAGCCATCTATATCTTTACAGCTATGTATCTATATATCTACTATCTCGAAAAGACAAAAAAAAAAAAAAAAGCATACCAAACACTGTTTCAATCCTCACTAAAATAATATATTGGCTGGAAACAACTCAGTGATAGGGTGCTTGCCTGGCACATATCAGGCACTAAGTTCGATCATTTAAAAACATTTTTTAATTTTATTTATTGTTTTTAATGTGTATAAAGCTACTGTCTGCATGTAGGTCTGTGCACCCTTGTCGTGCAATGCCACAGAGGTCAGAAGAGGGTGCCAAATTCCCCTGGAACTGGAGTTCTCCTGGAATTGGAGTTACAGACGGTTCTCAGCCCAGCCGCCGTGTGGGTGCTGGGGATCGAACCCAGGTCCTCTGCAAGAGCAGTCGGCACTCTTAACCGCAGGCCATCTCTCCAGCCCCACACTAAGTTCAATTCTAAGGACCGCCCCAATCTGTGATAATTGACAAATGAATATTGTTCCATGATTGATGAAATAGAGATACTTTGAACACAGGGTTGGATTATTAGTAACTTGGGCCTATTTGTGTTAGTACTGGAGAAATGTAATAGGTCAGTCATAGAAGTTTCCTATGGGTTTGCCGCTTTGGAATCTGCATGACCTTCCTATCAGTGGTAAAATGGTAAGCAATATTCTTGGAGCTGCTGAGAAATTATGTGTCAGTGGAGATCTTACCTACTTTAAAAGATTTCCAGTGTCTGAAATGAAATAAGTGTATTGTGGTCAAAGAGTCCAATAAAGCCTAGGAAAACAGCCTAACATATGGAAATACAGCTACGGTGTGCAGACCTCTAGTATAGGAACAGAATCACAGACAGATTTTATAGTTTAACTTTAAAAATAATAGTAATACTTTTATTAATTCTTTGATAGTTTCATACAGTGTATTTTGATCCTATTCAATCCCCATGTCTTGTCAGATTCACTCCCAACACCCTAACTCCTAACTTTGTGTCCTTGTTAACACAAGTCCATTGAGTACAATTTGTGTTACCCATATACTCTTGGGTGGGGTCCATCTCCCTGAGCACAGTCAGACTACCAGGTTTCAACACCCTTAAAGAAAACTGACTCTGTCTTCTAGTAGCTATCAATTGCCAATAGCCCCTCAGCTGGGATTTTGTCTGGCTTGAGCTTGCATAAGTCTTGTTCATTCTGTCACAAAGCCTGTGAGTTTAGATGTGCAATGAAAATTTAAGGCCAAAGTATACTGATGACTTTTAGTGTTCTCATCAGATTATCTCAGATCTTATTTTTTTGGTATTTTCAAGGCAGGGTCTTCTCCCTTTAAGTCCCAGCTGGCCTGGAGCTCACTCTGTGGACAAGGCTGGCCTTGAACTCACAGAGATTGGCCTGCCTCTGCCTTCTGAGTGCTAGGATTAAAGGCATGCGTCACCATGCCCGGCTTCTGATCTTTTTTTACAAAGGTTTTTTTTTTTTAATTTTTTATTTTCTTATTGTTATTAAACTTCTTCCATAGGCCATACATCATTTCTCAATCGAATCTAGATTCAATTCCCTTTCCATGCCCCTCACCCCACCCGAGTTCCTGTACTCTGCCATACATGTCCTGCATCTTTTTCTGAGTCTTTCCAGAGATTTTTTTTCAGTCCTTTTGTTGTTGTTCTCTCCAACTTGTATTGCTACAGTTTATGTACATATATATACATATATATATACATACATACACATATCACTTGAATTGGAGGCTTTTTTTTCCTTAAAGATGTACTTGAAGGTTCCTCCTTGTCAATCACAAACAACCATCAATCCTGCACTTTTGCTCCACAGTGGGGTCGTTCCCTCCCATGATCCCCCAAATGAAGTCCAGTAAGCACACATCCTGTCTGATCCCCCTGCACTGGCCTCCATGATACAGCCCAGGTAGTCTATCTATTTTTTTAAAGCAATTCTGGGAGGCTGGGGAGATGGCTCACTTGGTAGAGTGCTACCTGCACAAGCATGAAGAACTGATCCCATGTAAAAAGCCAGGCATTACAATGTATGTCTGTAATCTCAGTGTTAGGGAAGTGGAGAGTCACTGATCTCTGGGTTCTGTACACATATACAAACAGATACATGTAACACACACACACACAGCAATTCTGTCTCATTCTGTAGTTTCTAGTGAACAACATTTGAACTTCTGCAAAGAATTTCTTATGCGATTCTGGAAGAGTTTTCCTACACCCACAAGGGGCAGGAAATGCCTAAGAGTTTGTATCATCCTGGTGGCATCTCACAGACAATGGCTGGTGAGAGGAAAACTATGGAAGTCAGTGGTTTCCCTGCTTAAAGGGGAACACATTCTTGGATTTCTTTTTTTTTATACTCCAAATCTCTCACATCAAATCTCACATCCTAGTCAAACTGAGACTAGGAGAATCCTAGAAGTTCTTCCCAAGCTTGACATTTTTTTTCCTTTTCCCAGCTCTGTTTTCTATACACCCTTACCAGTTTCTCTTGGGAGCATAGCCTTAGTAAATCAACTATATATCAACCCTTGTACTAGTATCTGGTTGGGGTTTTTTTTTGGGGGGGGCAGGGTGGAAAATGTATCTAAAGCAATAAGCAAGTATATTATTAAGATTAAGATAAATATCAAAAGACTCTGTCTTCAGGTGTCATGAAATAATTAAATGACAGGATGGAGTGGATTAATTAATGGAAGCCAGTCTTTAGCCTTGAGCCACTCCCAATAAGTTAGGGAAACAAGCAAGGGACAAAACAATGAGATACTGTTAGATCATAAAGTTGGAAGTCCTATAGGGAAACTGCTGAGGTAGAGCAGTGTGTTCAGCTGCAGATCATCCAGGTTCATTTTAAATATTTTTTTTTTGGTCTTTTCGAGACAGGGTCTCCCTGTAGCCCCAGCTGTCCTGGAACTCACTCTGTAGACCAGGCTGGCCTTGAACTCACAGAGATCTTCCTGCCTCTGCCTCCCAAGTGCTAGGATTAAAGGCATGCACCACCACGCCTGGCTCATTTGAAATATTACCAGGGAAGAAAATAATGCTACCTCCTGCCTTCTATCACTTATGCCACTCTATTTTATATGAAGTTTCTCTTTCTTCTTCCACATCTTCCCTTCCCTCCACATCCTCTTTTCTTCCCTCTCTTCCTTTTTTTTTTGCACAGAATTCATATGCCATGCAATTCACTCATTTAAAGTGAACATCCTTTTCCACAGTCAATTTTAGATTATTTTCATCAGCTCCAAAAGAACCACTGTGCCCTTTAGCTATCACACCCTCAACTCCTCAACAGCCACTCCTCAGTCCTAGGCAGTTACAGATGTACTATTTGTCTATATAGATTTACTTTGGCTATTTTATATAAGCAGAGTGATACATTACATGATATTTTCTGACTGGGCTTTTTCAATTATCATCAGTATCTCAAGGTGCATTCATATTGTACCATGATATAATACTTTAGTCCCTTTACAGCCAAGTAATCATCCATTGAAGGAGAGACCACATTTTTTTCCATCCATCAGCTGATGAACATGTGAGTTGTTCTGGCTATTATGATGAATTCTGCTATGACCATCTGTGTACCAGTTCTGGGTGGATATACATTTTCATTTCTCTTGGATATATACTTAGAAATAGAATTGATAGGGCAGAAATAGAAAATTCTTTCTTATCTTCAGCCAAGGCCAGAGTCTTCACAACTTGCACTCTTGGGTTTTGTCTAGGCTTCGGTAGAAAAATGAACAAAGACTTTGCTTTCTTACATGTATTATCCCTTTGAATCATTCGACATTGTCTTCGTGTCCTGACTGAAAAGTTTGTTCTTTTCATTATTCTACTTAAGACATAGTAGTTACAGAAATGCAAACTGAGAGCTTGGCAGTTGTTGCATTATATTTTATCATGTACAAAATGGTTTTTCTCCAAAGTTAAAATTTTCCCATCCACACCAGGGAACTAGTGGCTGATAATTTTTACATGGTCTAAGATGGAAAACAAGAAACTACTTCTGAGATAAGAAAGTTTGCCATAGACTCTGAAGAGGTTTTCCCTTTGGTAAATCAGCAGGGCTAATAATTAGTGCAATTATCACTTCTTAACATGTTGATATGAAAACTTCTATAGTTTTGAAAAATAAGTTTCATGCAAATAAGGTATACTGAGATCTTTGAAAGAAGTCATGTATAAAGACAATAGGAAAAAAAAATTGACCATGTCACAGGAAAATGTACCAAGCTATTTATAAGGTCAGGATGCTATTGAATTGACTCAAATATATTCATTGCTGTTTCAGTAGTTGTGGATGGATCAGATTCTTAGTTAATCATATACATAGGGATATTTTCTACCTTTTAAATTATGAGACTCATGACTTAGCATAGCTTACACTATTATCTCGTATTAGCTGCTTGTCCTTGTACAAGTCTCTTAACTAAGGACAGCCCTTTTTAAGCATCAGCTTCTGCATCTCAGAACCACCATTTCTGTAGTTTTTAAAATGTGTTGTACATAATAAAAACAAGAGAGGGATATTATTTAAAATGTTAGTCCGAGATGGTGCTAAATGTGTTTCTGAATCTGTGTTTTGAGGACTTCCTCACAGTCAAGTAAACCATTTTTTATTTTGATTGATTTGTGTGTTTTTATGTGTATGAGTATTTTGCTGCATGTATATAAAATTATCCATGTTTCACAATGCCCAAAGATGCCAGAAGAGGCCATTGGATGCCCTGTAACTGGACTTAAGGACTATTGTTAACCGCCATGTGGTTGTGGAGAACTGAACTCAGGTCTTCTCCAAGAGCAGCCAGTGCTCCTAACTGCTGAGTCGTCTTTCCAGCCAACTCAATAAATTTTTTCAAGCTGTATATCCAAGTGGTGCTGCTGATGCTCACGACCCTGAACACCATGTTTTTGTTTACTGATTAGCCATTTTTGTTTGGACTTTTTCCTTTTCTATTGTCTTCTGTAGAAAGGGAAGAAATATCTTATCTCTTCATGTAATATTGTTCTTTCTGCACTGTGTGAGAAACTGAAGAAAGATGACAACCGAAATTGAAATAATGAAATTTTCTAGTCTGTATCCTAATTTATTAGATGTGCTTTAACTAGAGCATTTTACTATATGAACTCAAACTTCCCAATCTAGGTACTATGGATATTTCTGGCCAGAATATCCTTGCTATTTTATGGGGCAGTTCTGTGTTTTCAGTACTGTGGTACTGAACAACTTCTCTTTTCTCTATATACTAGAGACCAGTAGCAGCTTTCCTTGCCCTCAAGTTATGACCAAAAATGTCTCTACATATAACCAAACGTGTCATGGGTATATGTACAAATTTTCTCTTTTTGGGAGATAACTTTATAAAACATGATTCCGAGGCAAAGAATTCAAGAAATTAAGCTGGAAGCAGTTTCTTATGTTGGTTTTTGTTGCAGTGCAAGGCAAGGAATCACATAATAAAATGTTGATACTCAAACATTGTGTATTAAGTATTCCTAAGGATTCTGGAACTTGCTGACTCATCCTATTTGTTGAATTAATGAGCTACAGATAGGTTAAGTGTTTTGGAGAGGGGAATTTTGTTTCATTCTCCTAGTTTTATTAGACATCTGACAACAAAAGTTTAAGGTTGGAATCATATGTTCTGCTCTTTGTCATAAAGGTGGATATATCATAAGAAAGATTTATTAATCAGTAAGGCCTGAGAAATTGATTGTGCTTGAGGTATAAAACTTGAGATCTTAGTAGAAAGACAAAAAGAAAAAAAACACTATTGTTTTGCCTGTCTTCAAGTCTTACTGGCAAGTGCATCTACTCTGTAGCTGCCACTGCTTTCACCATCCTTCAAAGACATGAGACGCAGCTTTTCAACATTCCAATATGGACTGAAGACTCATGTCTCTCCAAGAATCCTCCAAACCTTCATTGCCACATGGGGACTGCTGAGACATCCAGCTTGTGGACTGAGAAGCGACTGGGGTTTCAGCCTCTTCAGAATACAGACTGTCATTGTTGAACTACCCAGGCTGTATCATGGAGGCCAGCACAGGAAGATCAAGACAGGAAGCAGTGCTTACTGAACCTCATTTGGTGACCACGGAAAGGGAAGACTCCAGTGTGGAGCACAAGGGCAGAACTGATGGTGGTTTGGGCTTGCCAAGGAGGAGCTTTCAAAAACTTCTTTAAGGAAAATATGACATCTTTCAGCCTAATAAAGAAAAAAAAGAGAAATCATAGGGTGAAGAGGCTAAAACCTATGACATCATAATCTTGATATATGTGTGCCATGCATATATGAATATTTTAGAGTGATACAAGTTGGAAGGAACAATAATGACAAAAAAGACTAGGTCAAAGAACTGACTGAAACAGTAAACCTCTGCCCCAAACAAGTAAACTTCTGCATCTAAAATTTTTTAAAAAGACTGAGAAAAAGATGCAAGACACGTATGGCAGAATTCATGAGCTCTGGTGGGGAAGGGGGCAAGGAAGGGGGAATGGGTCTAGATTTGATTAAGAAGAGTTGTATGAAATGCACAAAACTTCAATAAAAATTGGCTTTGAAAAAAAAACAAAAAAGAAAGATTTATTGGGGGAGCATCATGACAATGTGAAAATGTTTTGAAACTTACAGTTACCACAGTAACATCAAGTGTCAATTTGGGGGCCTCTAAAGTCAGGACTTTTTGAAGTCAAAATAGGGGCTTGTTTGGACTAATAGCCAAGTGTTCTAAACAGCTCCATGGCATTCAGTTATGAGCCTACAAATTACCAGTCCATCAGCTTGCATTCCCCCAATCTTCCATATTGGGTTGTTTCCGGTTGCCACCTCAGTCCTGCTTTTTTGCTCTGTGGAAATTTTCCTGGGGTGGTGCAAGACACACTTACTAGAATTAACTGTATTTTTGGTAGGGCATGTATCACTCATAAGTAGAAATTCTTGAAGGCTAACTTTCTTATGTTGATGAACATTTTCTTAGCCTTGGAGCTCTTGGTATTCTGCTTCATATCATTCTCTTTTGTGGAAATTTTCCTTCTGTTCTTTGGAAGATGTTTAGCAGCATTCCTGGTCTCCACTTACTAGACACAAGTGGCATTTCTCCCAAGGTGTGATGGGACATGATAGCTCCAAGCATTGCCAAATTTCCTCTTGGGCCCCAAATCATCTTCGCTGGTCAAAGAGATACTGGGGAGACTCAGGATCAATTCAGTGAATGAATTTGACTAACCACAAAGTGACCCTACTTTGAAACATGTTTGATTGGTGTATAAATCATTTTTGGATTCAACTTTCTATTTATATCTCAAATGCCCCACGTATTTACTAGGTGTATACATAGGGCAGTTCACCTTCTTGAATGAAATGAAGAAAAGTATGCTTTCCTTACATTGTTGTAATGAGGATGCTCATTTGTGTTTGCAAAGAGCCCTTGATTTAGGTGCTCAATAAGCAGTTGAGTTACTATCATTTAGAATAATCATTTCAGTATTATCAGTGGTGGTATTTTCTTGGACATTCTGCAGATCTTGGGCACATAAGCGACCATGTGAATAAAGGCATGTTGACACGAGAGGGGAGAAAGCAATTCAGTAGTATTTAACTATGGATATAAATGAAAGATCATCATTTTACTAGCTTATATTAATATTTATAATAATGGATTTCATTATAACATTTTCATGTATGAAAATAAAATATTTTGATTATATTTTCTCATCATTAGCCCTCTCATTAGATTTTCCCACAACCTGTTAAACTCCCTTCCCCAAAATCAATCCACTTCTATTTTCTTTTTTATTTTTTATTTTTTTTTTTTTTTATTAGTCTGTATGTGTATCAATGTACTGTCTGCATGCAGGTCTGTGCACCCGTGTCGTGCAATGCCACGGAGGTCAGAAGAGGGTCTCGGATTCCCCTGGAGCTGGAGTTCTCTTGGAATTGGAGTTTCAGACGGTTCTTGACCACCATGTGGGTGCTGGGGACCGAACCCGGGTCCTCTGCAAGAGTGGTCGGCGCTCTTAACCGCTAGGCCATCTCTCCAGCCCCACTTCTATTTTCATGCCTGTTTCTTTTGTTGTTATTTTCTTTTGTTTTGTTTTGGTGACTTAATGAGTTTAATTAGAGTTGCTTAAAAGGGTCTGGGGTGAGGAGCTGTTGACAGAACCATGGGAAATTTACTACTGGCTGTACCACTGAAGAAAATGTCTTTCCCTCTTCCACCAACCATTAACTGCCATTGATCCTTAG
The DNA here is from genome assembly GCA_009823505.1 of Rhizomys pruinosus. NCBI lineage: Eukaryota > Metazoa > Chordata > Mammalia > Rodentia > Spalacidae > Rhizomys > Rhizomys pruinosus. Next base: position 779,669 of record VZQC01000343.1, read on the forward strand.
GGAGAGGTATGACCTCATGAGTCCTTCCATTCTCCATTATAAGATATTGGTAGGCCAAGTCTTATGCAGATCTTGTGCAGGCAATCACAGCCACTGTTAGTTCAATTGTGCAAAGGCCATGCCATTTCTTGATTCTCAAGGAGCTATTTGGAATGTCATAGCTGGAATGATTGTGGCCTCTCGTTTTTTTGCTTAATGAATATTGAATAGAACATTTATTTTAGAGCCATCTCTCTGTGGGTACTTTTTAAGGGTACTCTCCCTGGCTCTTTGGCACAGAGTCTCTATTTTTCATTCAGCATATTAAATTGCAAGACCAGTAAAACCAATGCTACATTAATAGAACCTATTATAATGATTAGATTATGCTCACTGTCCCTCCCTTGCATTCTCAGGTCATGTTCCTGTCCCTAATTGACACATAGCTTTGTGATGTTCTTTGTGCCGGTGATTAAGGCCACACACAACAGCATGAGGCTCTTCCACGCCATCCCTTTTTCTTTCATCTGTCCTGTGGGAGTGCAGTACGAGGCAATATTCTTGGGGCCGCTAAGAATTTTACAGTCACTAGTCTTTGTCTCTGATCTGCTTTCAGGCTAAAGGTTGTGTATAGAACTGATTTGGAGAAAGGAATAAGGACCCCTTGTTCTTCCATAGATTCCTTCTAGGGATTTAGAAAGTGAAATAAGGAATTATGGCTATAGAGAAAACTGATCATTCCTTAAATGGCACATATGTTTACAATTTGGACTTTCATATTGGTCCTTTCCACAGTAAGTTGAACTTCTGCTAAATTAAATGTCTTCCTTCCAAAGAACAGCCAGTGTCTCCTTTGTTCCCGCTAATGAAAGAGTGAAATCAGTGATAACACTGTTGATGACAGGGCCCCAGGTGAGCTGACAGGCTCAGTTTCACTTACAGGAGACATCATTTTGGATGAGGAAGACATGGAGCTACTTACCGGCTCTCCTTCCTCATCCTGGTATTTGGTTTCTTTAATTTCATCTTTGAGCTCTGTGAGAAACCTAAAAGAGAGGCAACTCTAAACTATGTTCAGCCTTTATATAAACTATGTTCCGTCTATTTATATGGTAGTGTAAATAAAGATTTTAATTAATACAGTCCATTTGAGAAACTGCAAGACCCTATTCAGCAACATTGAAGATAGGCACGTCTAGGACCCAGCAACTCTATTTTGCTTCTCACCCTGGAAAAAAGCATGCACATGGGCACATGGAAATATGTATAAGGATGTTCAACCCATGTAGTTTTCACTAATCAAAGATTGGATGACCTCATGCAACGGAGGGCAATGGACAAAAAGGGTCAGGAATGGCCAAATCATGAAGAAGAGTCTGCAGAGTGTGGAGCCTTGGGAAGGACTTATATTAAACTTCACCACCCAGGGATCAGGGATCATCATAGAAAATAAATAAAAAAAAATAAATAAAATGTGAATCTCTAAATGTGTTTGGGAATCAGTCTATAGTTTATTTTCAGAATTTGTAATTTATGTGTAGGGTGTATATATGCATATTTTGGAATAATATAAAATTAAAGGGAACAAAAAAGAGAAAAACCTATGCAAAGAACTGACCCAAACTGACCCAAAAAGTAAACTTGTGCATAGAAAAGGTTATAAAAGACAGAGAAAAAGATGCAAGTCAAAATTTAACATGTATGACAAAATCCATGAGCTCTGGCGGGGTGGGGGGCAGGAGGGTATGAGGGGTGGGCATGGATGGGGGAATGAGTCCAAATTTGATCAAGAAATGTTGTATGAAATTCACTCAATAAAAATAAACTTAAAAAAAAAAGAAGATGAGGTGGAAAGATTGGAAGAGCCAGGGGAGAAGGTGCATGGCCATATGGAAACAGATTCCTACAGGCTCTTGTGACCTTGCTCATATTACCTCACAGCAATGGTGACAGCATGCAAAGACCCATGCAAACTCAACCAGACAAAAACGCAGCACAGAACTGTGGAAATGGGCAGTAGGCCCCAACATTATCTGAGGAGCTATTGGCAGTTGATTACTGCTGGGTGAGGAAGAGCTGATCTCCTTTAAGGGAGGGACTCTAGATAGGCTGACTAGACCTCAGTGGATGAACTTGCACTGAGGGTTTTCTTTGGACACTAACTTGACTCTACGGGCCTTAACGTAAATGAGCATGAAATATAGTAGGGGTGGCATGGGAGGGGACAAATGGAAAAGTGAGTATATAGGTAATTAAGATGTTGTATATGAAATACACAAAAATTCAATAAAATGTACAAAAATTGGAATGTAGTTGCAACATGTAATAGAATAGTGCACATCAATGGGATTGAACACACTATAGTGACATTCAGCAACAGAGATGAACTTTCTTTTTTTGTTGTTGTTCTAGACCTGGTTTATTGATGTAACAACTATTATACTTACAATTACAGCTCAAGGTTTGGGATTTAGCTCAGTCATAGAGAGCTTACCTAGCAAGTACAAGGTCCTAGATTAGTTTCTCAGCTAAAAAAATTACAAAAAAAAAAAAACCTAACAATGTAAACAACACGACAATACTTAAAATTAAAATTACAGCTTGGACCATTGCACCCTTTAGACAGACATTTAGGGGCAATATGACTCCCTCCACCAGCTGAAGCCACATAATTTCTTAATGTCCCATTGTCCAAAATCATTTCAGTTCTAAAGTCATTTTATTCCACTAAAATAATTTGTGAGAACCAACTAGAGAGCTAGCCATTAACTCATGAAGGATTCTTTCTTTAAACATCTGCTGAGTGTTTGGCGTGGTGCTTGATATAGAAACACAGAAATAAAACTAAACAAGTAAGCTTGTATGAGTTAAACTGTCTACAGCTCACAGGTAAGATACACTCATTAATATGACACACTACGTTTAAGGAAAAAAATACTATATATTTTAAATGATTGTCTGTCTGCTTTTTTCTAGCAGAAAGTGGAAGTCTCTGCACACACAAAAATTTATACTCACCAAGTATGGTGGCACACACCTGTAATCCAGCACTTTGAGGTCAAGGCAGGAATATTGGAGATGCAAGTCATCCAGGGCTACACAGACAGCTCAAGGACAGCCTGGGCTACATAAGACATTATCTCAAAAAAAACCATTTCACACTTTTTTCAAAACAGGCATAACATTAACATTGGTCTTCTAGCAAGAAGTGTATATATAGCATTATATCATATTATAACATACTAGCTATTGTTTATTCTGTACCATTATTGGAATTGTATTTGTTATTAATTCCAATCCTCAGAACAACTCT
>VZQC01000343.1:782967-794119 GCA_009823505.1 Rhizomys pruinosus
TCTAATTCCTCACTTGTGAAGTCTCTGTTCAGTTCTTTGCTCCATCTATTGAGTGGGTCATTTGTTTTCTTTTTTCTTTGTTTTTTGAGTAGTTTATATATTCTGGAAATCAATGCTTTGTCAGATGTATCTGCAGTGAAGGTTTCCTCCCACTCTGTGGGATTTCTCTTCACTTCCTTGATTGTTTCTTTTGATGTACAGAAGCTTTTGAGTTTGATGAGGTCCCATTTGTCAATTGTCGACCTTAATTCTTGTGCAGCTGCTGTCTGATTTAGGAAGTCTTTTCCTACGCCTATGTCTTGTAGTCTGCTGCCAACTTTTTCTTCTATCACCTTCAGAGTTTGGGGTTTCACGTTGAGGTCTTTAATCCATCTGGAGTTGACTTTTGTACAGGGTGAGAGGTAGGGGTTTAATTTCATTCTTCTACAAGTGGTGATCCAGTTTTGCCAACACCACTTGCTGAAGATGCTGTCTTTTCTCCATTGTGTCTTCTTGGCCCCCTTGTCAAATATGAGATGGCTGAAATTGTATGTGCTCAAGTTTGCATCTTCAGTTTTGTGCCATTTGTCAACAGGTCTGTTTTTGTGCCAGTACCAGGCTGTTTTTACGACTATAGCCCTGTAGTATAGTTTGAAGTCTGGTATAGAGATCCCCCTGTGTAGCTCTTTTCACTCCGGGTTGTTTTGGCTATTTGGGGTCTTTTGTTTTTCCAAATGAATTTAAGGACTTTTTTTTCCAAGCCTGTGAAGAAACTCTTGGGGATTTTAATTGGGATTTCATTAAATCTATACAAGAGTTTGGGTAGAACGGACATTTTTGCTATGTTAATTTTTCCAATCCGTGAACATAGGAGGTTTTTCCATCTTCTGATGTCTTTTTCAATTTCTTTCTTTAAGGTTTTAAAACTTTTGTTGTAGAGATCTTTGGTGTCTTTGGTTAGGTTTGTTCCTAGGTATTTTATTGTTTTTGAGGCTATTGTGAGTGAGAAGGTCTCCTTGAATTCTTTCTCCAGTTCCTTGTCGAGATGAACTTTCATATATGGTGTTGAACAAAAACTCCAGAGACACTGTTCTAGTTTCATCTTCAATTGCTGTGACAAAACACTCTGACCGACTCCAACTTGGGGAGGAAATGGTTTATTCAGTTCACATCTCCTGGGTCACAGTTCATCACTTAGGGAGCCCAAGGCAGGAACTCAGAGCAGGAACCTGGAGGCAGGAGCTGAAGCACAGGCCATAGAGGAATGCTGTTCACTGGCTTGCTCCCCTGGCCCATGCCCAGCCTGCCCTCTTATACGGTACACAACAACTTGCCCAGGGTGGCACCACCCATAGTGGGCTGGGCACTCCCACATTGCCCAACAATCAAGACTACTCCATATATGTGCCCACAGGCCAATCCAATGGAGCCAATTCCCCAGTTGAGGCTCCCTCAACCTAGGTGTGTCAAGTTGACACTAAAACTATCCAGCACAGACACTAAAAATATATTTATGAATTGCTTTATGTACAGTTAGAAAATACATCTAGTAGTTTTGGATGCCTAAGTTCCTAAATTACAGTTGTTTGCCAGGTACACATTTGCTTCCTCCTACACCAGAGTTCATTTGGCAATATCTGGAGACAGTTTAGGTTGCTGTAATTAGAGGAAGGTAAATAATTCTGCTAACTAGTGGTGCTGCTAATCATGCTACAATAAACAGGAGAATTCCACAACAAAAATTATGAGTCCCTAAAGTCAAGGTCACTAGGGTTGAGCAACCTTAGTGTAAAAAGGAAGCCAGGAAGTGAAGTCAGTCAATGATAGAATAGTGTCTTCCACTGTGAGAAGGGCTGTTGTCATGAAGCTGAGGAGTGGGGCTCTGAGGTGTTAGGAATATCCTATTCCTTAACTTGGATGAAAGTTAATAATTAATAATCTAATAATTAATTAGGTTACACTTTACATGTTAGGAGTTTTTCTGTTTCAAAATGTTAAACTACTCTGAAGGACTGAGTTGCCAGGATAATAACAGAAAGGAGTGTAAGCATTGGGCTTGGAGGCAGGCATTTCCTGACCAAGCAGACCCCCATAGTACCACTGCAAAACCAGTGATGGGGGTATTCTGAGCCACAAAGGAGGGCACAGCCTTCTTATCCTCAGTGTGCGTGTGTGTGTTTGTGTTTGTGTGTGTGTGTGTGTGTATACTTAGATGTGTCTTTGCCTATTTCTAAACTCTGTTGTTTAATATGCTTTCATATTTTTAATTAAAGTTTCCCTGAGAAAAAGTGATCACTCTTGGGTTGGGACCAAATATAGAACATTCTAACTCAGCCTATGGGGAGTTAGAATCAATGCAAAATAAGGATTTTAAATGAAATGTTCCAGGACAAAGGGCAGCATCCAGTCATAGACATGCTGTTAGGTCTGGTGACATGAATACATAGGTATTGTACTATTAGTGTGGTACACACATTTTCTCTTGGAGAGGATGCTGGTAGAGTAACTTGGAGATTATTTTGAGTCCTCTCTAGGGAGAATTATAAATATCAATGTATTTTATTTTAAAAACAGAACTAGGGTTAGGGATATAACTCAGGGAAAGAGTATTTGCCTAACATGTACAAGGCCTTTGGTTCTATTCCAGTACCACAATAAAAGAATAAAAATCATTAACCCCAAAGCATATTAGCTCAAAAGCCTTTTACCAATGCGCTGAATGTATTTAAGCCTAGCTGAAAGGAGGCTATGTGCTTATTATTTCAATCTCCTCCATCACCCTAAATATTTAAATCTGAACTTCAAAACCTCATGCCAAATTACTATATGATTGGGTGTTTACAAAAGCATCAGAACATAGGAATTGATGCCTTGAATGCATGGAATATATAACCAAGTTAAAAAATGAATAATGAGGGAAGAATATTTAGAAGTGGAGATAAGCAAGTACATCTTGAAATAGTTAAATAGAAATAATGTGTCAACACACATTATTTTAGAGTAACTAGACATACCACTTTGTGTTCTGCACAATCTTTCAGGTGCTTTCTTGGGCCTTGAGCCTTGAACACATGGGCTGAAATTTGAATGGGAGAATGCTTCATTATAAACTGAATGCAGGGGCTGGAGAGTTAGCCTAGCGGTTAAGAGTGCCAACTGCTCTTGCAGAGGACCCGGGTTCGATCCCCAGCATCCACATGGGAGCTGAGAACCATCTGTAACTCCAATTCCAGGAGAACTCCAGTTCCAGGGGAATCCGAGACCCTCTTCTGACCTCCGCGGCATTGCACGACACGGGTGCACAGACCTGCATGCAGACAGTACATTCATACACATAGGGGGGGAGTGGGGTGGGGGAGAGATCACACTGCTTCCTTAATCAAAAATCCCATATATGGAGGTTATTGCACTCCATATGCAACATTATGCAATAACAGCACAAGAACTTTACATGTCCCTTTTCATCCGCTATTTCCCCTACAAAGCTTGAAGCACAATGAGCTGATGGCTGAATGTCTCCTGTTTGGTTCACTAAAAATTTGCTAGTTAACTAACTTTGGTACACTCACAGGTCATTGTGTAATATATTTTGAATTAAGACTGTAAAAGGAACATTCCAGAAGAAATCACTAGAATTAATGGTCTGGGCTCTATGAAGATTTCTCCATATCCTTTTTCTTTTTTTTTTGGTCTTTCCGACACGAGGTCTCCCTGTGCCCCAGCCTGGCCGGAACTCGCTTGGCGTAGTACCTGGCGGCCTTGACTCACAAAGAACCGCCTTGCTCTGCCTCCCAAGTGCTCTAGGATTAAAGGCCGTGCAACCCACCACGCACATCCCATATCCTTTATAATGGTAAAGCAACTGTGGTTCCGTAGCCTGAATCTAGTCACAAGTGGAACAAATGAATCTTTTATTAAGTTATAACGTGCTTTTCATCTCTTAGTACGCTCTCAGTTTCTCAAGATTGAATGCTGAATTCCCTCTACTACCATCATTTGGGTTTTTAATGCTTCTAGGGCTTCAGCACAAATATTCCACATACTGTGCTCTGTGTGGTCTGGCTGGACAGTGACCTTGAAGTCTAGGAACTTCTTAGTGCCCTTCGATGTGTTTGTAGTGTCTCCTAATTCCTCTGAAATAAAACCCAGGGGAAATAATTAATTTTTCCTATCAGTGATTTTTTTGGTCCAAAGTGAAAACTATATATAATAAATCAGTGCTCGCCTTTTATTCCAAATCAAAACATATGTGGAGCTCGGCATAGGGCTTTTTAGGTCTTTATCCAGCACTCAGGAGGGCGAGGCAAGTGGCTTCTGTAGGAGATCCAAGGCCCTCAGATGGGGGCTACAGGGAGTCTAGGTCTCAGGTAAAACAAACAAACCAAAAAAACAAAAAAAAAAAAACAAATAAATAAAACAAAATAAAAAAGAAAAAAAAAAAAAAAGATGTTGAGTATATATGTGTGCTAGATATTTGAGCCATTTTCCAGAGATAAAAGCTTCATTTACCCTTTAAAATCTACCTTTAGCAACTCTGAGTGAGTATACTTAAGTACATAAGAATATCCAAACTTTATATTATTGGACATTTTTTCAAAGTCTAACACAGCAGTCTTCTGTCCTAGTAAGGAGGAGCAAGAATCTGTTCTATCTCCTAAGAGTGATAGGTGAAGATAATCTGTATCACCTTGTAGCTGTGAAGAGCTGTAGAGCATGTTGGCCATATTGGAGAAAAGTTTAGAAAATGAAACCACCTGGACTTAGTTTGGATGGGGTGTAGGTGTAGAGAGGACGGAGTATAAGAGTCCAGGATGAAATAAATGGATCACATGTCTGCTTGTTGTTTTTTACCACATTCTAGGAAAACTGCAGGTCTTCACACTGAATTGTACAAAATGATTGGACGATAGTCCATTGTCAATTTCAATTCAAATCCACTGGTGGATTAGGCTAAATTTTCTATCTCCTGGTTTAGAAGAAATCCAAAGTAAGACAGAAGTGGAAGGAGTATAGGGGATGGATGTTGGTAACCGATCAGAATTTTACCCAGATGCCTTAACCCAAATAGTATCCTTCTGAGTAATTTACATGGTTGAAAATGTTGGGGCTGGAGAGGTGGCTGAGCAGTTAAGAGTGGCCGCTGCTCTGGTGCAGAGGACCTGGGTTTGATTCCCAGTACCCAACATGCGGCTAAGACCGTATTTAAGTCCGGGCATGGTGGGCACGCCTTTAATGCCCTAGAATTTGGGAGGAGACAGGGAAGGTGGTTTCTCTGTGACGTTCAAGGACAGCACTGGTCTACGGTGCAATTCCAGGCAGCTGGGGCTATAGGAGTGACCCTGTCTTAAAAAAAAAAAAAGACAAAAAAAATGTTGTAGCTCAATTATCCTCTCCCGATTTTCCTCTATCATAGTAATAAGAACTAACATAAAACAGGGGGTCTTTGTTGATTGAATGACTATCCATATTGGCAATCTCATGGTCAAATATTTCTTTAATTTGACCAGAATAGTCAAGAATCTAAAATTATACATATCCATGAAGTTCAATGTCTTATCTTTAGGTCTTTCTCAAAGACAGAAAGGGATCTAGATTGAAAGTAGGCTCTGTGATTTCTTGGGGTTCTTTCCAAGTTTACTCTTCTCTCTTCAGTCCTAAATCTATATTCACCCTGAGCTGGGCAGGGAAAAGCTCTGCTGATTGCCTCAGTACCGGTCAACATGAAAAGCCCTGATTGAGAGCATTAAAGTTCTATCTCACTAGTAAGTGAAAACTCTGTTGAGATAGTACTGGGTGTATCTTATCACCCCAGTACCTTGCAGAGTTCTGGGAGCTCAGTACGTGCTTGTTGACTTGTTGAGTATGTGTTGAATGGCTAGGGTGTGATGTACCCATTAAGTGAGATCTAGTTTTGGATTCCCAAAGCTAATCGTTCTCCTCCTTTTGCTTGGCAGACTTAGAAGTTCTGTTGCTAACCTGTTTGTTATGCTAGTTCTGCCATCTGTACTTTTGACCACAACCTCCTAATCAGATGTTGACTGTACCTTGCCATTTTAACCCCTTTGTAAGATGCCCACTTGAAAGATTAAGGCCTTTAGCCTAACAGTAAGGCTCTTTTCATCCAGAATGCCTGAGATCTTGGTACAAAGATTACTGTGTGAGCTCTCTAGGAACGTTCAATTTTTAAGTACTTTGAAATGATTAGGGTTGCTTAATGATTCAGTGATATTGAATACAGGATTCTCTGGTAATTCTGAAGATGCCAAGAGCTGGGCTCTCCAGTAAGTTTGTGCAGATAGGAATCATTTATCATCCATCAGTGCTGCCAATGGAGACAGTGTAGAAATGAAGCAGCTAGCACAGGTTGCTTTAGAATCTGTCTCCTCATAAAAGCACAAAAAGTAGTTCAACTTACACACAAATGGGGAATTACTGAATCCTATTAACTAACACCTCTACTAATTATTAACACCTTTCCTGACTTGCCTCCTAGACTGATTATTTTAGTTACACTCACTTTCTTAGATGAGCCCTCTTTGATCTGGCAGCCCCACTGTTTAACAAAGTAAAATCTCTCATCTTTCAAGAAACTCACTCTGCAGGACTGCCTAACTGGGATAGGTCAATATGTTCCACAGTTGCATAGTATAGATATGCTGTGCCACTCACTTGACAACAACTACCACATGTTGTCTGAACTTCCTTTCTGGGGATGAACGTTTTTCCACACACTGATAATCTTTCTTAACTGGATGCATTTGAACTTTCAACTTGGCCTGGTGGTATTCCACTCACAAAAAAATGCTTCACTGGATTTCTTGGTTCCTCATTTGTGCTGTATCTGGAGCGTTTGCCAGCCCTACGATCTCGATCTCAGGAAACAGTTGGAGACCTCATGTTGAGAGCATTTTTTTTAAAAGATAAAAACAATATAATGAACTTTGAGTTGCTTGAAAGCTCTCTGGTTTGATTCCTTACATTTCAATTAATATGTTCAATCTATGACTTTGACCTTCTAAGCCCACTTATGCGATCTTCTTGGCTTCTTATCACTCTTCCCCAGTCTGGCCACATGGAGTGGTTGGGGCGTGGCTAGCAAACGGACCACTTGGTGGGGCGGTTGAGGCCTTCGACTTGTACCTTGAAATCTTTTGTGTGGCACGTTCTTTCACATTCTTCAAACTGTGGAAAAAATCACTTTCTCTGATGGTTCTCTTCAAAGCGTTTCTGCGGAGAGTTCGTTCGGCTCAAAAAACACCCCCCCCCCGAAAAAGTGAATAAAGCGCCAGGTGAGGTGAGGTGACGCACCCTTATAATTCCCCCGCACTCGTGAGGCAGAGGGCATGGCGGATCTCTGTTGAGGGCAAAGCCGCTGGTAAACCAGATCGAGTTTCAGAGCCAATGGGGCAGCAGGAAAGACCTTGTCTCCAATATCACCAAACAAAACAAAACAAAACAAAACAAGCAAGCATCTCTTAACCCACTTAGTTACTATCTATTATATCACATGAGCTGATGCCTTCATTGTTTGCATCAGAACTTATTACAATAATCTGTGCTTTTCTCCTTAGACTGAGGTGCACGTTTATTCAGGACAGGCATCCAATAATATTCCCACAATATCTTCACTGCCTAGACTGGACCTGGCACAGGTGAAGCATCCAACAAGTACAGATGAATATGTTAGTCTGATTGTCTTGGTTGTACCTGGGATACACCAGGAGTTTCCAAACTTAACTCTTCATTGGCTGGTTATTGGTCTAGAGGTGGAGAGGATACTGTAGACTATATTGCCTTCATGATTTTACTCAATTCCTACTAGATGAAAATCTCTGAGGACCAGGCTTGTAATCAATAATTCGATAAAAGTTCATTGACTATGATATTAGCCATGTTTAGAAACAATTGATAATGATATTACATAGTTTACCACTTACTGTTGAAGAAACCAGGATTCAAATCCTTCAAAATCTAGGATTCCATAGCAAAAGCAGGTCCAAAGAGTACAATGTAATATGTTAGTTCAAGTGACTGAAGTAATGGAATACAGCTTTTCACAGAGGTTCTTTGTGTTAGAATCTAGTGTTCATGTCAGCTAAACCTTCTGAGGATGCTGAAGAACAGGAATTGTGTTGGTTTGAATGAGAAATGTCCCCCCCTAGGCTCTTAGTTTTGTTTAAATACTTTGTCCCAGTGTGGTGGCGTAATGTTTGTGGAAAGTTTAGGGAGGTATGGCCTTGCTGAGAAGAAGCATGTCACTACTGTCAGACTTTGAGAATATATAGCTACACCCACTTCCATTCTGTCTCTGTCTGCTTCCGGTTTCTGTCTGAAGATGTGAGCTTTCACCTTTCTATTCTGGCCATTTCTGCCACCATGCCTCCCCAGGCATAAACTGACCTCTTATCCCTCTGGAAGGTAACATCAAATAAACTCCTTCCTTTTATAAGTTCCTTGGTCTGATGTTTTATCACAACACAGAAAAATAGCTAATACAAGAACGTTTTTTTTTTCTCTGCATATTGAGCTGACATACTTCCCTCAGGATTTCATTGTTGACGGTCTTAAGGTGATATGATTCTCAAAGAGGGGACTTAGACAATGCTCTCAAGGCTTTTTGGGCCAGTCGGCAAATGCGCAGGGGTTAATATCTAGCATTAGTAGGTAGAGACTTGAAAGATAACATCTTACAATAACACAACACATCCAAGGAGGAATTTCCCAGTTCCAACTATCAATTGTTCTGAGAACCTGAAGCTATAGCTGAGATGTTCTTCTATAGACATCAATATCCTTAATGTGTTTTGAGAACCTTTTTGTATGGCACACTTTAAAATACATTGAACGTATTTCTCTGCTTTTTAAGAGATAGAATTGATAAAACAAGAAATAACTTTGCTAGATGTGAACCACAATTATAAATACCTTTTATGCTCCGTAGTTATGACTTTGGAAAGGGTGTTGTGGTCATTTTAGAACTCTTGGCACCTTGGGGATTTTGCTTCTTGAATCTGCACTGTACAATGTTCATCTGGATAAGATTTTAAGTTCTTTTTAACAAAAATTTTTTCTGGGGCTGGAGAGACGGCTCAGTGGCAAGAGCACAGACTCCTCTGCAGAGGACCTGGGTTCGATTCCCAGCAATCCCTTGGGAGCTAAAAACCATCTTTAACTCCGAGTTTCCAAATATAATCTGATATCATTTATGTTTGAATCCAGCAGGGTTACAAACACTCCTCAGTTCTACCAAATTCTTTAGGATTTACCCCTCCCTTAGGCTTCCCTACATCACCTGGCTCCTGCAAACTCCTTAAGCCCTACCCAGTCAGGATCCAACAGGTCCTCTTGGTTTCCACAGGTCCCCCAAACAGCATTACTTAGTACTTCTCAGTGCTGCCTTCTCTGAGGGGCTCTGCATTTGAGACTTTCTCAAAGGAAGGTTCTCCAAAACTCTCAACTCTCCTCTGTCCCCAGAGATGGTTTCGAATCGCCTTCCAGTGTCTGGCCAGCAGCTCCTTCAAAGTTAGTGAAGAATCTTCCTTGGAAAGGGAGCTGGCCCCCTTCCTCGTGTGGAAGCCCCAGCCCTGACCGCCTCTGGGTCCCAGAGACCAGGGGAGGAGCCAAGTGGCAGGAGGCGGGAGCTTTGGCTGGCCTGACACCTGTCGTGGGCGACCACAGTGGCTGCAGCCTCCAACAGCTGGTGGCGGCCGCCACAGCAGGGACCCGCCGGGAGCGGAAGGAATTAAACGCCCGCCCATCGCATCAGGCTTGGCCGCTCCCTCCTCCTCGCCCTCCCTCTTCGTGCAGCCTCCTCCTCCCGGTCCCCTCAGGCTCTGCCGCGGGACTTGGTGCCAGCGGCGCTTTGAACCCAGCTCCAGCTCAGCCCGGACCAAGCCGAGGAGGTTGACACCCAAGGCTTGCACGGACATGGCAGTGAAATAAGGGAACCTTCCAGAGACGCGGCGACCCTCGGCTAAGTTGGAGTGCTGGCTGCTCCTCCAAACGCGGATATGGGGGACCCGTCTTATGGCGAGAAGACACGGCTGCACTACGCGGTGAGTGTCCTAGAGTGCGCGAAGACGAAAGGGGGCGCCACTTGGTTGGACCCAGAAAGGGACAGTTTGGAGAAGATGGGATCTGTGCATGGCTTTCCTGAGGTCCTTTGGTTAGGGGAGCTGATGTGCTGGGCACCTCACTCTGGAGTGCCACCTGCTCTTGAAAGCCACACTCTCCTCACAATCCCTTAGTGTAGGATCCCTCGCACCCCGGAGTCCACTTTCCTGTGACCTGAACAGTGATCACTGAGTAGGCAATCAGCAGCTGGACCCCGTCGCCGCCTTGCTGGTTAGGACCTAGAAATACAACTCCTGGGGCTGGGCGAACCTTTGGCTAAATACAAATGAAAGTACTAGAGTGGAGCTAGAGGCAGACATGAAGGTTGTCCACTGATCTGACTGTGTAGCCAGTGGAGTTGCTGGAGAAATGTCGCAGGACAATTTGAGGTACACCTATTTTGCTCCTTTGAAAGAGGGTGTGCATTTAACTCCGAGTTTGTAAAGGGACAGACTGTTGTCCACTCAATATAAGAGAATACTAGGGAATCTTCCTTTCTATCCTCTGACCTCTCCTTTCTCCGTTGACAAATTTTCCACAAAAATTTATTGGGGATTTAATTTGTGTGTTGGGCTCTGTAGTAAAGCACTGCACGTACCCACCCCAGGAGTCAAGATTTCACGTTAATGACTAACTAAATCAAGATTCTAGATTAAGCTTATTTTTGAGAGAAAGTAAAAAGGCAAGGGGGAAGAACAGAAAGCTATTTGAGGAATGAGCACACTTCTGAAGACTGCCAGCAAGGAGACAGGCAGCGTGTTTAGCTTGTGCTAGTCTTTTAGACGTTTTATTTTCTTCTTGTAAGATGTGTCCTTTTGAGATGAGATGTTGCGGTTGTTCTGTCATCTGCTAATTTCCTTACTTTTCCTTGACATGATTTTCACTGTTGAGCTTGAACATTCTGACTGCCAACTTTGAAAACTAGAGAGAAACATACAAGACAAAGAACTGACAAGAAGAATCAATATTTATAGTAAGAAAAAAGGAGGTATCTGTCTGGAATTCACATCCTCCCAATCCACGCACCACAATAGAAATTATATATATATATATATATATA
>VZQC01000343.1:794593-810692 GCA_009823505.1 Rhizomys pruinosus
GTGCCATTTATCAGAATGTGGGGGTGGGGGGTGGGAGTGGGGGGTGGGGGAGAGATCACAACTGCTTCCTTAATCAAAATCCCATTATATGAAGGTTATTGCCTCCATATGCAAACATATGAATACAGCACAAGAACTTTACATTGTCATTTTCATTCCGCTATTTCCCCTAAAAGCTTGAAGTCACATTGAGGCTGATGGTAATGTCTCCTTTTGGTTTCTAAAAATTTGCTAGTTAACTAAACCTTGGTACTATCACAGGTCATTGTGTACATATATTTTGAATTAAGACTGTAAAAAGGAACATTCCAGAAAGAAATCACTAGAATTAATGGTCTGGGCTCTATGAAGATTTCTCCATATCCTTTTTTTTTTTTTTTTGGTCTTTCCGACACAGGGTCTCCCTGTAGCCCCAGCTGGCCTGGAACTCGCTAGGTAGACCAGGCTGGCCTTGAACTCACAAAGATCCGCCTGCCTCTGCCTCCCAAGTGCTAGGATTAAAGGCGTGCACCACCACGCCCAGTCTCCATATCCTTTATAATGGTAAAGCAACTGTGTTCAGTAGCCTGAATCAGTCACAAGTGGAACAAATGATCTTTATTAAGTATAACCTGTTGCTTTTCATCTCTTAGTAAGGCTCTCAGTTTCTCAAGATTGAATGCTGAATTCCCTCTACTACCATCATTTGGGTTTTTAATGCTTCTAGGGCTTCAGCACAAATATTCCACATACTGTGCTCTGTGTGGTCTGGCTGGACAGTGACCTTGAAGTCTAGGAACTTCTTAGTGCCCTTCGATGTGTTTGTAGTGTCTCCTAATTCCTCTGAAATAAAACCCAGGGGAAAATAATTAATATTTTCCCTTCAGTGATTTTTTTTGTCCAAAGTGAAACTATATATAATAAATCAGTGCTCGCCTTTTATTCCAAATCAAAACATATGTGGAGCTCGGCATAGTGGCTTAGGTCTTTCATCCAGCACTCAGGAGGCAGAGGCAAGTGGATTCTTATGAGATCCAGGCCAGATGGGGCTACAGGGAGTCTAGGTCTCAGTAAACAAACAACCAACCAAACAACCAACCAAACAAATAAATACATACCTACATAAATAGAAAAAGGAAAAGGAAAAAAAAAAAGATGTTCGGAGTATATTGTGTGCTAGATATTTGAGCCATTTTCCAGAGATAAAAGCTTCATTTACCCTTTAAAATCTACTTTATGCAACTCTGAGTGAAGTATACACTTAAGTACATAAGAATATCCAAACTTTATATTATTGGACATTTTTTCAAAGTCTAACACAGCAGTCTTCTGTCCTAGTAAGGAGGAGCAAGAATCTGTTCTATCTCCTAAGAGTGATAGGTGAAGATAATCTGTATCACCTTGTAGCTGTGAAGGAGCTGTAGAGCAGTTGGCATATTGGAGAAAAGTTTAGAAAATGAAACCACCTGGACTTAGTTTGGATGGGGTGTAGGTGTAGAGAGGACGGAGTATAAGAGTCCAGGATGAAATAAATGGATCAATGTCTGCTTGTTTGTTTTTTACCACATTTCTAGGAAAACTGCAGGTCTTCACACTGAATTTACAAAATGATTGGACATAGTCATTGTCAATTTCAAATTCAAATCCAACTGGTGGATTAGGCAAATTTTCTATCTCCTGGTTAAAGAAATCCAAAGTAAGAACAGGAAAGTGGAAGGTAGTATAGGGATGGATAGTTGGTAACCGAATCAAGAATTTTACCCAGATGCCTTAACCCAAATAGTATCCTTCTGAGTAATTTACATGGTTGAAAATGTTGGGGCTGGAGAGGTGGCTTAGCAGTTAAGAGTGCCGACTGCTCTTGCAGAGGACCTGGGTTTGATTCCCAGTACCCACATGGCGGCTAAGAACCGTCTTTAAGCCGGGCATGGTGGCGCAAGCCTTTAATCCTAGAATTTGGGAGACAGAGGAAGGTGGTTCTCTGTGACTTCAAGGACAGCCTGGTCTACAGAGTGCATTCCAGGCCAGCTGGGGCTATAGGGAGACCCTGTCTTAAAAAAAAAAAAAGACAAAAAAAATGTTGAGCTCAATTACTCCTCTCCCGATTTCCTCTATCATAGTAATAAACTAACAATAAAACATGGGGTCTTTGTTGATTGAATGACTATCCATATTGGCAATCTCATGGTCAAATATTTCTTTAATTTGACCAGAATAGTCAAGAATCTAAAATTATACATATCCATGAAGTTCAATGTCTTATCTTTAGGTCTTTCTCAAAGACAGAAAGGGATCTAGATTGAAAGTAGGCTCTGTGATTTCTTGGGGTTCTTTCCAAGTTTACTCTTCTCTCTTCAGTCCTAAATCTATATTCACCCTGAGCTGGGCAGGGAAAAGCTGATGAATTGCTCAGTACCGTCAACATGAAAAGCCCCTGGATTGAGAGCATTAAGTTCTATCTCACTAGTAAGTGGAAAACTCTGTTGAGATAGTACTGGGTGTATCTTATCACCCCAGTACCTTGCAGAGTTCTGGGAGCTCAGTACGTGCTTGTTGACTTGTTGAGTATGTGTTGAATGGCTAGGGTGTGATGTACCCATTAAGTGAGATCTAGTTTTGGATTCCCAAAGCTAATCGTTCTCCTCCTTTTGCTTGGCAGACTTAGAAGTTCTGTTGCTAACCTGTTTGTTATGCTAGTTCTGCCATCTGTACTTTTGACCACAACCTCCTAATCAGATGTTGACTGTACCTTGCCATTTTAACCCCTTTGTAAGATGCCCACTTGAAAGATTAAGGCCTTTAGCCTAACAGTAAGGCTCTTTTCATCCAGAATGCCTGAGATCTTGGTACAAAGATTACTGTGTGAGCTCTCTAGGAACGTTCAATTTTTAAGTACTTTGAAATGATTAGGGTTGCTTAATGATTCAGTGATATTGAATACAGGATTCTCTGGTAATTCTGAAGATGCCAAGAGCTGGGCTCTCCAGTAAGTTTGTGCAGATAGGAATCATTTATCATCCATCAGTGCTGCCAATGGAGACAGTGTAGAAATGAAGCAGCTAGCACAGGTTGCTTTAGAATCTGTCTCCTCATAAAAGCACAAAAAGTAGTTCAACTTACACACAAATGGGGAATTACTGAATCCTATTAACTAACACCTCTACTAATTATTAACACCTTTCCTGACTTGCCTCCTAGACTGATTATTTTAGTTACACTCACTTTCTTAGATGAGCCCTCTTTGATCTGGCAGCCCCACTGTTTAACAAAGTAAAATCTCTCATCTTTCAAGAAACTCACTCTGCAGGACTGCTACTGGATAGGCAAAGTTCCACCAGGTGCTGCATAGTAGAGATAGCTGCCACTCATTTGGAAACAAATACCACATGTTGTCTGAACTTCCTTTCTGGGGATGAACGTTTTTCCACACACTGATAATCTTTCTTAACTGGATGCATTTGAACTTTCAACTTGGCCTGGTGGTATGGTCCACTCACAAAAAATGCTTCACTGGATTCTTGGTTCCTCATTTGTGCTGTATCTGGAGCGTTTGCCAGCCCTACGATCTCGATCTCAGGAAACAGTTGGAGACCTCCATGTTGAGAGCAATTTTTTTTAAAAGATAAAACAATATAATGAAATTTGAGTGCTGAAAGCTCTCTGGTTTGATTCCATTACATTTCAATTAATATGTTCATCTATGACTTTGACCTTCTAAGCCCACTTATGCGATCTTCTTGGCTTCTTATCACTCTTCCCCAGTCTGGCCACATTAGTGTGTTTTTCTGTTCTACAAAACTGACCACTTTGTTTCTGTTGAGGCCTTCGTACTTGTCCTTGAATATCTTTTGTGTGGCACGTTCTTTCACATTCTTCAAACTGTAGGAAAAAAATCACTTTCTCTGATGGTTCTCTTCAAAGCGTTTCTGGGAGACGTTGTCTCAAAAACACCCCCCCCCCGAAAAAGTAAAAAGCGCCAGGTGAGGTGACGCACGCCTTTAATCCCAGCACTCGGGAGGCAGAGGCAGGCGGATCTCTGTGAGTTCAAAGCCAGCCTGGTATACAGATCGAGTTTCAGGCCAACTGGGGCAGCAGGAAGACCTTGTCTCAAATACACCAAAACAAAACAAAACAAAAACAAAAAAGCAAAGCATTCTTACCCCACTTAGTTACTATCTATTATATCACATGAGCTGATGCCTTCATTGTTTGCATCAGAACTTATTACAATAATCTGTGCTTTTCTCCTTAGACTGAGGTGCACGTTTATTCAGGACAGGCATCCAATAATATTCCCACAATATCTTCACTGCCTAGACTGGACCTGGCACAGGTGAAGCATCCAACAAGTACAGATGAATATGTTAGTCTGATTGTCTTGGTTGTACCTGGGATACACCAGGAGTTTCCAAACTTAACTCTTCATTGGCTGGTTATTGGTCTAGAGGTGGAGAGGATACTGTAGACTATATTGCCTTCATGATTTTACTCAATTCCTACTAGATGAAAATCTCTGAGGACCAGGCTTGTAATCAATAATTCGATAAAAGTTCATTGACTATGATATTAGCCATGTTTAGAAACAATTGATAATGATATTACATAGTTTACCACTTACTGTTGAAGAAACCAGGATTCAAATCCTTCAAAATCTAGGATTCCATAGCAAAAGCAGGTCCAAAGAGTACAATGTAATATGTTAGTTCAAGTGACTGAAGTAATGGAATACAGCTTTTCACAGAGGTTCTTTGTGTTAGAATC
This sequence comes from Rhizomys pruinosus, assembly GCA_009823505.1. Taxonomy (NCBI): domain Eukaryota; kingdom Metazoa; phylum Chordata; class Mammalia; order Rodentia; family Spalacidae; genus Rhizomys; species Rhizomys pruinosus. The sequence continues at coordinate 799,334 of VZQC01000343.1, forward strand.
TAGTGTTCATGTCAGCTAAACCTTCTGAGGATGCTGAAGATACAGGAATTGTGTTGGTTTGAATGAGGAATGTCCCCCATAGGCTCTTAGTTTTTAAATACTTTGTCCCAGTTGGTGGCGTTGTTTGTGGAAGTTTAGGAGGTATGGCCTTGCTGAAAGAAGCATGTCACTACTGTCAGACTTTGAGAATATATAGCTACACCCACTTCCATTCTGTCTCTGTCTGCTTCCGGTTTCTGTCTGAAGATGTGAGCTTTCACCTTTCTATTCTGGCCACATCTGCCACCATGCCTCCCCAGGCATAACTGACTCTTATCCCTCTGGAACTGTAACTCAAATAAACTCTTCCTTTTACAAGTTGCCTTGGTCATGATGTTTTATCACAACAACAGAAAAATAGCTAATACAAGAACGTTTTTTTTTTCTCTGCATATTGCAGGCTGACAATACTTCCCTCAGGTTTCATTTTGAAGGTACTTAAGTTGATGATTCTCAAAGAGGGGACATTAGACAATGTCTCAAGGCATTTTTTGGCAGTCGCAATGGGCAGGGGTTAATTCTAGCATGTAGTAGGTAGAGACTTGAAGTAACATCTTACAATACACAACACATCCCAAGGAGGAATTTCCCAGTTCCAACTATCAATTGTTCTGAGAACCTGAAGCTATAGCTGAGATGTTCTTCTATAGACATCAATATCCTTAATGTGTTTTGAGAACCTTTTTGTATGGCACACTTTAAAATACATTGAACGTATTTCTCTGCTTTTTAAGAGATAGAATTGATAAAACAAGAAATAACTTTGCTAGATGTGAACCACAATTATAAATACCTTTTATGCTCCGTAGTTATGACTTTGGAAAGGGTGTTGTGGTCATTTTAGAACTCTTGGCACCTTGGGGATTTTGCTTCTTGAATCTTCAATGTCAATGTTCATCTGGATGAAGATTTTAAGTTCTTTTTTAACAAAAAATGTTTTCTTGGGGCTGGAGAGACGGCTCAGTGGTCAAGAGCACAGACTCCTCGTGCAGAGGACCTGGGTTCGATTCCCAGCATCCACGTGGGAGCTAAGAACCATCTTTAACTCCAGTTCCAAGGGAATCCGATGCCCTCTTCTGACCTCCTCGGCATTGCATGACATGGGTGCACCAACCTACATGCAGACAGTATACTCATACACATATAAAATAATAAATAAATTTAAAAAATAAAAAAAATGTTTTCTCTCTTCTCTGTCTCCAGTCAGTTCTTAGCTAATTTCTTCATTCATTAATATCTATCAGCCTTGGGGCTGGAGAGATGGGCTCAGCACTTAAGATTACTTGCTGCTTTTACAAAGGACCTGCGTTCAATTCCCAGCACCCATGTGGAAGGTAACAATCAACAGTAACTCCAATTCCAGGCCATGTGACACCCTTGGGGCATTGCACACATGTGGTGCACTTATATACAAGTAGGCAAAACATTCATACACATGTAATAAAAATAGTAAGTAAAATTAAAAAAAAAATCTGTCAGTCTGGGCTAGTTTGCTGCCTCTGTTTAGACTTATCTGGAATATCACATTATTCAACCTGATAGTTCAGATCTAAAATTTGAAGGTATAATCCTGAAATGAAGATGTGAGACATTCTAAGTAAACCTTAATATGAGAGCAACAGATCTACAACTGTCTGAAAAGCAAGGAGTGAGGGAGGGTCCTTCTGTTCCATTGGTTGAGGGTATGATATAGAACCATTTCCTATGGGACATCGCAAGAGGCACTGAAAGCAGTTAAAAGAAGGCAGAAGGAGAGAGACATGGCTTCCAGCCTTGTTTTGCAATCCCATCTGGATTAAAAGACTTTGGAAAGAAGCTCTGGGTAGCCTGGAAATTGGTGGTTTATCTTTTCTGCTATTTCAAGTACTGCAAAGGCCCTTTCTGAGCCCCTGGTCATATCACTGAATGCTAATTAGCATAGTTTGTTTTAAATTGTAAACTCTTAAATGGTAAGGAGAGGCAAATAAATTTAGAGATATTATTAGTCACTTGCCAGCTTTGAGATTGCAATTACTGTTGTTTCATAGACCTCTTTTAAACAAAAAAAAATTTTTTTAAAGTGAAAGAATGAAAGAAGTCACCAGTTATTTTGTGGTACTGCTCTCTCTCTATAGGTGGGTGATTAATTGGATGTGAATGTGATTCTGGCATTCTATCCACTGAGCTATATCTACAGTACTTAGTGAGAATTTGTGATATGGCACACCACCAAAATGTTGACTATAAGTTATGAGGCCATTCAAGTATGGTTATTGTCCATTCAAATATGGCTTGGGATATTGTGTTCACTACAGAGTGAGTTCCAGGACAGCTGGGCTACAGGGAGACCCTGTCTCAAAAAAGACCAAAAAAAAAAAAAGATGTCATGACCCTTAAAGTGAAAATCCACTAGAATTTCCTTTCTTTCTTGGCAGATATATTCTTAGAACATCCTAATTAAAAAAAAAATACATAGTAAAATTTAAGTCATTAAGGGATGTCAACTATACTAGATTTATGAAATGAAGTTTCAGAAGATTTTAGAGTTGTTGCCCTTTTGGAAAGTCACTATGGGAAACTGACAGACTTTTTGAGGAAAAAAATTTTTAAATATTTTTCAAATGAACCCTTTCAACAAGTGAGTGTGAGGTATCTGATAAAGAAATTGTCAGACTCATTACAAGTATAATAAAGAAGCTAAGGACACCCAATTGATATGCTGAGTGCCCAGCTCTGTATTTCTTCTTAAGCAACCTTGCATCACAGGTAGGTGCTGAGTGCCCCAGCTCTGTATTTCTTCCTAAGTAATCTTGTGTCAGGCGGGTGCTGCTCCCTACAGGCATATATTCCTGGATATTACTACAGGTCCGCAGATGCATGACACCCACGGAGGAACCATAGTCTCACAAAAGAATGGAATGTTGTGCATTCAGAATTTGAAAATGGTATTATTTCCGTAAGAAGGCACATGTCTTAACATGGTCCCCTTAGTTTTATGCTGTCATGTTGATGGTCTGAGCAAAAATGCAAACCCTAGTCTTGACTTTTGTCTCAAAAGATAAGCCATTCTCAGGCCAGGTGTGGTGGTGCATGCTTTTAGTCCTAGCACTTGAGAGGCAGAGGCAGGCAGATCTCTGTGAGTACAAGGTCACCCTGGTCTACAGAGTGAGTTCCAGTAGAGCCCGAGCTACAGGGAGACCCTGTTTAAAAAAAAACATTCTCTCTTATTTTAGCTATTAATTTACCGAGAAGAGCATAGTGTCAAGATTCAAAATGGAAACAGAAATGACATTCAGCAAGGCCTACTCGAGAAGTTATACTAAAATATTGACAGATGTAAGGGAACCAGTGAAGGATAGCAAAGCACTCAGTGACTAGCCATGTAAAATTCTTTTGTCAGAGAAGGAACATTGAGAACCCAATGGCTCTCAGCATTGATTAGAAAGGATACTAGTGGTGGGATACCTAGAGAATCAGGGTAGACTGTAACTGCCCCTCCCCTGACAGTTTGGCTTCTTATTTGTCCATCTTCCTCTTGTACAAGGCTTAGCCAGTCCACTTCGATGAGTGTGGCAGGGCAGGTCCCAGAACAGGTGCTTTGTTTCATTTCATTATGTGTGTGGAATTGAAGATACATCAAACAGAAAATATCAACCCAAGTGTATACAGTTTTGTTTGTGTTTGCTTCCTTATGAAATATCCTAAATTCTTAATACCTAAGTATCTAGAGGGATGCCAATTTTCTTAAATTTTTTCTTCCTTTGCCTCTTGGTTTATTTTAATTTCCACATTTAAATTAGTCATATGTTATACTAACTTCACCCATATGGATTATATATTCCTACAAGGATACTTATATTACACACATTTATTGAAAAATCCAAACTTTACTTAGTAGATATTGACATTATATTTATATGTGCATATATGCAATTATATACCAATATATGCTACATAATTTAATGTCAAGAGTACTCTGCTCAATTATTAATACAAATGAAACAAAAATAGATGATTCTTCCATTAAGTTCATGAGTCTAGTCTAATATATTTTGGTTTCAAAACAATGAGAAAATCAGATGAACTGATAAAGACGTCAGCAGGATTTTGGCATTGTTCTGGTCAGTAACACACACAGACATAGACACAGACACACACACACACCACCACCACCACCACCACCACCACCACCACCACCACTACAATCACTAGAACCAAACTACATCCTGTTTGATATTTTTAACTGAGTATTGTGATTTTATAACTCTCAAACACTAGTAAAGTGCTTTTGATTGAAACGTGGCAGAATTTAGCCCTACATAGATGCTTCCCACTTCTTTATATGACTGTTCTAATGGAACATCCATTTCAGGAATGGCATTCCATGGTTGAACTCGCAGCAACCTGGAAAAGGTACATTCAAGCTGGCGCGCTTCCCTCATCACAGTTTTCCGAAAGTAGTTATGAAGAAGGACAAACCCCAGCTCCACATGTGTCTGCAGAGGCTTTGGGCAGCACAGCAGTTATGTAAACCCTGGCATTCATGTCACACATGCATTCTTACTCATTCATTTCCAAGGGAGTGGCAGTTCATAGACCTCTCTTGGGGAAAAAGGTTGAACCTTATCAAGATGAACTAGTTCAAAAACTCGTAATTGCTGTTTTTTTCTTTCAGGATGGCTGCAGAGTGAAACCTTATCATTAGGACACAGCTATAAAGACTTCCTGCATTTATTTGGTTCCCACAATTTTAAAAAGGTGTCAAAAGTGCTGATGCTGTATGACTCTGCAAACACAAGCACACTCTTACTGAACATATTTCATCTGTGACTGTTTCAGTGGATGCTTTCATATGTATTAGAAAGGGAGAATTTTTAAATAGATTTATATTTATTTTATGTGTATGAGTGCTTTTCCTGCATGTATACAAGTGAACCCATGTTATGCAATACCCATGGAGGCCAAAAGAGGCTGGAGGATCCCTGGATTTGGAGTTACAGATGGTTGTTAGCTGCCGTGTGGGTGCTGGGAAGTGAAGGTATAGCCTCTATAAGAGCACCCAGTGCTTTCAACCACTGAGCAATCTCTCTAGTCATGAGGGGCAATATTTTTTACGCATCTAGCTAGACATATAGAACCTAACCTACTGGTTTTTGTTAGGTAGGCAGACAACATTATCATGCTAATGCTAAGCATCAGTAAATGCAAATAACTGTAAAGGACCATAGGCTTTTATAGTAGAGCTTGGATTTAGGGAAACATGGAGCCTTCTAGGAAAGGGCACTTTTTTTGTAGTGAATATTCTGATTTTAATGTAAATTTGGGATTTAGATAGACTTTACTAAAATAGATGTGAAGAGTAAGTAACTGCAAGCAGAGGAATTGCTACTGCCAGCATCTTGAAGATAGCATTCTACCTATTTTTGTGTCAAAAATGATTAGAATACTGCTGGACACTTCATAAAATACAGGAAATATTTTACTGTTTTAGTCAATGTCATAGAATCTAATGTAGTACATAAATTAAGCCACATATAGTCTGTACACTCTGGAGTTTATTCAATTATTATTAATGTAAAGAAATCATGCAGACTTGAAATAAGAACTCGACATAAATCTGAAAATTCTTGACAAGTCAAACACATAAGAATGTGAAGAGGGACTTCAGATCTATGTTCATGAATTTCCCTTCATCTTTGTACATCTTCAACCTTCCTTGGTATGATGTATGTGAGACTATGATGTTTAAATTTTCTTTAAGAAGGAGAACAAAGCTGAAAAACAATATGTTGATTGCAAAAATACTCCAAATGCATTGTGAATGCAAAAGCCGTTTAACACTTTTTAAGTGTCACCTAAAGAAACAATTGGAAGAAAACATCTGTATCACACACAAACATAGACACATACAAACACACACATAAACACACACACACCACACCACACAAAAGAGCCAACATCACTCAGTCAATAGGCTGATATGTGTTAATTTCTTTTATTTTTTTTCTCTTTTATTTGTTTATTTTAAGGGATTCTACAATATAATAGCACGGTTGTTTTCAGATAACATTGACATTACTCAGTTTGCTGTACAATTAGGTAATCTGTGCATTTTTTTTGAAGTGAGCCAAATTATTAAGCATAAGCAATGAATGTAAATAACATTCATGTAAAACCAATTTGCAAGTATCTATGTCCAAATTTTGAACAACCCAAGGTTCCCATAGTCCAGTTGGAGAAGCTTGTATGCACAAGCATGTTGATCAAATAGGAGTCCAGTCTATATTGCTGTAGTCTCAGGATTCACCCCAATCTCTCCGCAGCCCTTACATTATACCACGCATCTTCTTCTGCAAGTCGTTCCTTAGGCTTTGGGAAAGGGGCACAAGTGGGTGAGAAGCAAAACAGTCTGTTTTCTCTGGAGATGTCATTTTGGACTCTAGTCTGTTCAGGTTGTTAGGAAAGGGCACTTTGCTACTTGTGGCATCATTATAAGAAATGGAATAGAGAATTTGTGGTTTAATTTACAGTGTGTTATTTTAGAGTTGAATTTGTATCAATTAACTATGATCATACTAATACTGTGTAACGAACTACTCTGACATTCAGTGACTTAAAACAGCTATCATCTGTCTTCATGTATTAGTGGCTCACCTGGTTGGCTGATCTAGGCAGAGCTCAGCTGTTTAACAGGAGGCACAGCAGCCAGTCCCCAGGAAATATACAGGCATGTTCGTTGCCTCTGCTCCAAGTATATTTATTCTGGGGTCCAGTCTGGTGGGTTAACATCTACCTAGGGACATGTTCTAAATGCAAACGCAGAAGGGAAGCAGAATCAAACAAGTATTCTCAAAGAATAGGCAGGAATCTAGCACACTGTTATTTCCTCTCACCATAACATGTCCAAGCCTACTATCACTGGTAGGGAAATGGTCTCCTTCTGAATGGGGCTTCAGGAAAGGTAAGTGGAGGGATGAAGGTAAGTGGAGATTAAGAAATGTGGAAATTGGGCTGGAAAGAGAAAGAGAGCTCAGTGGTTAAGAACACTGTTGGGGCTGGAGAGATGGCTCAGCAGTTTCAGAGCACCCACTGCTCTTGCAGAGGACCCGGGTTCGATTCCCAGCACCTACATGGTGGCTAAGAACCGTCTTTAACTCCAGTTCCAGGGGAATCCAACACCCTCTTCTGACCTCTGCAGCATTGCACGACACGGGTGCACCAACCTACATGCAAGACAGCACACTCATACATATTTTAAAAAAAAAAAAAAGTGCACTGTCTGCCCTTACAGATTCCCACCACCCACATGGTGGCTAACATAAGTCTGTAACTCAAGTTCAGGGGGATCCAATGCCCTCTTCTGAACTCAAAGTGGACTGCATGACACAGGTGCCCCTACATACACGCAGACAATACTCTCATACATATAAAATGAATAAATAAATAAATAAAACTTGAAAAAAATTGGAAGTGATTCACTATCCACAGTGTTGAATAACATACTGCTGAGAGCACTGATTTTTTTTAGAATGTACCACTTTATCCTTATTCCAGTTAATTCTTTCTATAAAGAATATCTATATCTATATCTATATCTATATAGATAGATATATTTTATTGTGATCTAATTACACAAAAGAGATAGAATTTAGGGATCAACATGTATGTGTAAGCAAACCTCTTCAACTGGACTTGGGGACCCTGGGTTGTACAAAAACTGATCTCAGATGTCAACTAATTGTGTTTATATGGACACTCCTTATGATTATTGCCTATGTCTACTTACTGGTCTTATAAATAAAATTATTATAGAAAAGTACAGATACATACCATGAAAAAAAAGAAATTGGGTGTCCTTATACTGATATCAGACTCTAAATCCATACTAATTGGAAATGAAAATGAATAAAAAAGGAATACTCTAGAAATTACATTCATGTGTAAACAGAATTGCTACAGTCTTCCCTTAGAGACTTATAAAAATTATCTATCTATCTATTTATCATCTATCTATCTATAATCTATCTATCTATAATCTATCTATCTGTCATCTATCTCTATCTATCTATTCATCCATACATCATCTATCTATCATCATTGGACAGGGTGTCAATGTGACCTGAGCTGTTCTGGAACTTACTTTGTATCCTAGGCTGGCCTCAAACTCATGGAAATCCTCCTGCCTCCACCTCATGAATAATGGTATTACAGGCATGTACCAGGACACCTAGTTCAAAATTTATTCTTAATAGACAAAAATTATATGTATAATATGCAACATGAGCTTTTAAATATGTATGCATGGTAGAATGGATAAATGCAGCTAACACAGCTACAACCTCACCCAGTTGTTGAGTGAGAATTTTGTGGTGAGAACACTAAACCTTTTTTGTTAGCTTTCAAATAATACTGTTATTAACTACAGTCATCATTAATATAACACATTTTTAAAATGTATTCCTTCTGCTTAACTGAAAATTTGTAACCTTTGACTAATAATTCCTTGGAGACTTTTTATGTATATGAGAGTATTGCCTTCATTTGTATAAGTTCACCCCCGTCCTCCAATGCCCAAGGAGGTCACAAGAAGGTGCTGGATCACCCTGGAAGTGGAGTTTCTATTTATTAGTGCCACTCAAAAAATTTTATAAACTTAGATCCTATTTTTTTTGTCTTTTTGAGACGGGGTCTCCCTGTAGCCCCAGCTGGCCTCGAACTCACTCTATAGACCAGGCTGGCCTTGAACTCACAGAGATCCACTGCCTCCGCCTCCAGAGGGCTAAGATTAAAGGCGTGCACCACCATGCCCAGCCCTGAGATCCTATTTTAAAGCCTAGAAGCAATTATGATTGATGTGATTTAAAATTGGAAGAAAATATCTTATTTTTTTAAGCTATAGAAATCAGGGACAATACTTGACAATTAAATAACTAATTTAAACCATTTCAACATGTAAATGAATGTAGTAAATTAAAAAATAGACACATAAATTCTCTCTGAAATTTAAAAGGTTTTGACTTGTCTTCTTTCATTAAACCAACTGTATTGAACAGTTGCTAATTCTTAAATTTTCCCTTAGTTGAATGTGTAGAATACCTGGGATATTGCATTAACTTAATTGTAAAATTAGGGATCAACAAAATGTGGTCCATGGGCCAGTCCAGAATGCTTCATTCACCCTTTAGTGGAGTCTTGTGAACTAAGACTAAATTTTACATTTTGAGACAGTTGAAAAAAAAGTACAAGCTATTTCAAGTTATGTGAAAATAATATGAAATAGTACTTGGGGACTCATAACCAAAGTTTTATTAGAATACAACTACATCCATTTATTTGCATATTTTTGTTGCTATCACAGAAGATTTGAACAGTTGCAACAGATTGTACCACCTTACTGTCTGGTTCTTGACCAATTTCTCTATCACTGGAAAAGCCTTTTGATTTAAAATAAAAATAGTAATTAAAATCATATAATACTACAGATTCTCAACTCTCATCAGAGGAAAAAAAACTACAAATTTTAGGGTTCTATTACTAAGAACTACATATTCAGGCTGAAATCCTAAAACCACAGAATTTTATAAAGATACTAAAATTATGTACATTGTAATTAGAATTATTGATTTATAATACTATGCAGTAGGAGCTGAAGAGTTGGCTCAGTGGTTAAGAGCACTGACTGCTCTTGCTTAAACCAGAGTTCTAATCCCAGCACCCACATGGAGGCTACCATGTAACATCAGTTCCAAGGGATCTCATGCCATCTTCTGGCCTCTGTGAGCACTGCATGACACCAGTGCCCTTACATACATGGTGACATAACACTCATACACATAACGCATTTGTAAAAATACTATATGCTAAAGATTATGTAAATAGAGAATTCCCTGGTAAACTTAAATCTGATTTGATGAAAACTTGCAACCCTTCTTCTAGAAGTTATCAATTGCCAGTAATTCCTCAGTTCAGGTGGCTACTTCTTTCTCATGTTCCCTGTCCATGTTGGGTTTTTGTATGACTTGCACCTGCACTTATGCATGTGGTTACAAGTGTAGTATATGCAATAGTCTTGTGTCCAGAAGTGAAGATCCCTGAAACTTGGGTGAAAAACTGTGTGATATAGATGTCTCATTTAGGGCAGAGCATGCCACACTCTCTTATTCTCTGCATGTTGATTGGTTGTGGGTTTCTGTATTAATAACGGTGTGGTTGGGGATGGAGAGATGGCCTAGTGGTTAAGAGTGCCGACTGCTCTTGCAGAGGACGCGGGTTCGATCCCCAGCACCCACATGGTGGCTGAGAACCATCTTTAACTCCAGTTCCAGGGGAATCTGACATCCTCTTCTGACCTCCGTGGCATTGCACGACACGGGTGCACAGACCTACATGCAGACAGTATATTCATACACATATGAAATAAAATAAAATAAAAAATAGCGGTGTGGCACTTGGTAGGTTGACCAAGCTCCAGGGGATGTATCCATACCCAAGAGCATTTGGTGAACACAAATGACACTCCCTATTCCTTAAAATAATAGAGGACATGAAGAGAGGGGAGAGAGTCTGAATATGATCAAAATATACTGTATGAAATTCTCAAAGAATCAATCAAAATATTTAAAATATCAGATTTGATTCCTCAAGAAATTTCCAGCAGATAATCATATTTGCCAAATTTTCACTCAGATCTTTAGGAAAGCATCAGTTACTTTAAGTGTTGCTATGTTTAGGAATGTACAACTGCTATGTAGACCAGGCTGGCTTTGAACTCACAGAGATCCACCTGCCTCTGCCTCCAGAGTGCTGGGATTAAAGGCGTGCACCACCATGCCTGGCCTAAGATGGTTTTTAGCCTCCATGTGGGTACTGGAAATCAAACCCGAGTCCTCTGCAAGAGCAGTCAGTGCTTTTAACAGCTAAGCCATCTCTCCAGCCCCACCTGGGAAGGGGAAGGAGAATATATCTAAATCGAACTGAAAAATGTCTGAAATACACAAAATATAAATAAAAGTATTATAAAAATGTACAACTGCACATAAACAAAACTGACTTTAATAATAAATTAGAGGGGCAGGCGTGGTGGCACACACATTATTTTTTTTACTCTGACGACCTTTATTTTTTATTTATTTTTGGGGGGTGTCTTCTTTTTTTAATATAAATAATTTTTTTATTATTAAACATTTTCCATAGGTAATACATCATTTCTCAATTGAATCTAGAATTGCTTCCCTTTCCATGCCCCCCACCCATACATGTCCTTTATCTTTTTCTGAGTCTTTCCAGGGTTTTTTTTTTTTTTTTTAGTTCTTTTGTTGTTGTTCTCTCCAACTTGTATTGC
>VZQC01000343.1:810767-858585 GCA_009823505.1 Rhizomys pruinosus
ATACATAGTTATATGTATACATAAATATATACATACATACATACGCATGTAACTTGAATTGTGGGATTTTTTTTTTCCTAAAAGATGTCATGTTTTCTTTAAGGAAGTGCTCAAAAGTTCCTCCTTGGCAATCCCAAACAACTATCAATCCTGCACTTTTGCTCCACATGGGGGTCTTTCCCTCCCATGGTCCCCCAAATGAAGTCCAGTAAGCACGTGTCCTGTCTCAATCCCCCTGCACTGGCCTCCACGATACAGCCCAGGTAGTCCAACAATGGCAGTCTATATTCTGATGAAGCTGACATCCCCTTAGCTGTTTAGTTCACAAGCTGGGTATCTCAGTAGTCCCCACCTGGCATTGAAGGTTTGGAGGATTCTTGGAGAGACATGAGTCCTCAGTCCATACTGGGAGGTTACAAAGCTGGCTGTGTCTCATGTCTTTGAGGAGGGTGGCACACACTTTTAATCTCATCACTAGTCAGTCAGTCAGAGACAGGTGGATCTTTGTGTAATCAAGGCTAACCTGCTGAACATAGTGAGTTCCAGGCCAGCAGAGGCAGAGAGACCTTATCCAGAGAGACCTTATCTCAAATAAATGGATAAGTAAATAAATACATAAATTGAGTATGGGGTAAAAAAATAGTAATTTTTCTATGACTTTCTAGGTCAATATTCTAGGAGAAATAGTTTTTAATTATTACTATTTTTATCTTTTCAAACAAGAGAAATTAAACTCTGAAAAATTTCATTCATTCATTCCTTAGATTAGAATGCTGGGTCTTCTTATTTATGTATTTGAAGTTTAACATTACTGTATCTAGCCAGGCATGGTGGTGCATGCCTTTAACCCTAGCACTTGGGAGGCAGAGGCAGATGGATCTTTGTGAGTTCAAGGCCAGCCTGGTCTACAGAGTGAGTTCCAGGACAGCTGGGGCTACAAGGAGACCCTGTCTCAAAATAAAAAAAAATTGAGCATTACAGCTCCCCATCAAGAGCTTCCAAGGGCTCACAATAAAAACACAACTGCTCTGTGCTTTTCAACCCTGTAGAGCTAGCTGGCTGAGCAGCTTTTCCACAAGAGGTGGGGGATGAGTGAGTTCATGGTTTTGCCAAGGGACGTGGCTGGTCTTCCACTCTGTGATGTTTCTTTTGGCTGACTCTTTCACATTCCTGTGACCCTTTGAATGGAGAAGTCTTAACAGCTTTTGCTCTACAACATGGCCTCCTGCTATCATTTCCTGCAGGTCTTGCCTTAGATCTCAGCAACTTCCTGAGTAAATGTCACCTTAGTGTCTTCTAAAAGGGTCTTGAGTTCACAGTCCTAGCTCCCCCCAGACTGAAAGCATGATGACCATGAGTTTTCTCATTGGACTGTGCAGGAATATCAACTTAGAATTCTCGTTGATTCCAAGTCTAGGGGCTGTGTAGGGCGGGAACAGGGAACTCGAAAAATGCCCCTAAGGGTGGGGATCAAATGACCCTAGAGGAGGAAATTCCAGTTGCAAATAGAAACCAGGTCAGCACCCTCGTGAGAACCATAGCATGCTTCACTTAGAAACTAGTAACTCGTGGTTTGTGAAGGCTGCTGTCAGAAGTCTGTGGATCGGTCTAGAAAGGGGGTTTTGTTTTGGTGTAGCAACTGGGTAAATGTAAACTGGAAGTGAAACATCGTTTATCTCCTTTCACCTTTGTGCTGTGCCGAGTAACAATGCGGAAATGAGTCATTTTCATGTCATGTCATGCTGACCAATAATTGTTTCTTTTAAACAGAAAGACAATTTGGGAACAGCACTTTGTTGAGAATTATGATAGGCACACACACCTACCCATTGGTGTGTATGTGTGTGTTGTGTGTGTGTCTGTCTGTCTGTCTGCGTGTCTGATGGATTGTAGAGAAAACTTTCAGTATACTATGAATAGAACTTTCTTCACTGATTGCTAAGGAGCAAATGGCTATTGGTAGAAGCTACATAATAGCCTTTCCTTGATTAAATTATATGAACTCGGTTAACTTTTCTTGAAAAAATAACAGCTTTTTATATCTTTGGTTATTAATAAAGTTGTTGTATACAGTTGAAAATGTGGAATATTATCGGCTTGCTAAGAAAACTGGTGGCATTTTGTCCAAGTGGACACAATTCCAAAATATTTAATCTCTAGACACTTTTCTGTGGAATGGAATATAATATCATGTTGAGAAGTTTCCTTTGCTCAATTTAATATGTGATCCTAATTTTAGGGAGATTAAACTATCAAGGATTTTAATCTACAAAGAAAATGAAGAATATGCATTTCAAAGAATTTAGTTTTATGGGGAATGATCTGAAATACAGTAGTATTGAAGTTTCTGATGTGAAAATATTATATGATGACAAATGATGACTATTGGTAAGTTAATTGCCACAAATGTTCAAGCTGTGTATTCTAATGGAGAAACATTGTTGGACTGTTTTTAAGAAACTTCTTAGAGGGGGCTGGAGAGGTGGTTCAGCAGTTAAGAACACTGACTGGTCTTGCAGAGGACCTGGGTTCCATTCCCAGCACTCACATGGCAGCTAAGAACTGTCTTTAGTGCGGGGGCATGGTAGTGCACACCTTTAATCCCAGCACTCAGGAAACAGAAGCAGACAGATCTCTGTGAGTTCAAGGCCAGCCTGGTCTACAGAACAAGCTCCAGGCCAGCTGGGACTAAAGGGAGATACTGTCTTAAGATAAAAAAAAGAAACTTCTTAGAAACTAAAAGCATCTCAGTGGAGAGTAAGATTTTGTTGAACGGAGGACATATATTGTGTATAATATGTCTTCTGTAAATTAATGGAGATATAAAGTAGATTAATGCCTGCCTGGAGCTGGAGTTAGCAGTAACTTTATAGGCATCACGAATATCACTGTGAAAATGTCTTGAAACTGGATTATGTTGATTGTTCTATAAACTAGTCAATATACAAGCAGTATTTATGATATTAAAAAATCACATGCTAAGTTGTTTTATAGTATGCATCAATTTTTATTAAAAATCTAGGAAGAAGTAAGAAATGGAGATAGAGGAGGATGGTCGAAAAAGGGAAAAATGAAACCCATTATTTTTAATGATTTTTATTTTTTTAATTTCTAAATTTTTGAATATTTTGAGACGGCGTCTCCCTGTAGTCCCGTTTGCTTGGAACTTGCTATATAGTCCAGCCAGACCTATAGAGAGATCCACTTTTTAAATATTCTTTATATATATATATAGTTATATATATATATATATATATATAATTATACATATATATACAAACATACATACATACATACACATATCACTTGAATTGGAGGGACTTTTTTCTTCCTTAAAAGATGTCATGTTTTCCTTAAGGAAATGCTCAAAGGTTCCTCCTTGGCAACCCCAACCATCAATCCTGCTCTTTTGCTCCACACTGGTGTCTTTCCTTCCCATGGTTCCCCAAAATGAAGTCCAGTAAGCATGCTCCCTGTCTTGATTCTCCCTGCACTAGCCTCCATGATACAGCCTTGGACTACCTGTGCTGTATCATGGAGATCCACTTTTTTCTGCCTTCTGAGTGTTGAGATGAAAGCTCTGTGCCACCACTCCCAGCCCTTGTAATCATTTTTAAAGCATAAATTCTGAAGGAAAAATGTACTTTAAACAGAGGGTTTAAATCAATCTTATGTGATGAAATCTGTTAAAACTAATATGTCCTTTCCTATTCTAGAACACTCTCCAAAAATAAAAATTTAATAAATAAGGGCAACTTCCTGTAATTATTTAGGATTTACAGTGATCTGAGCAAACATCAATCTGTAATGCACACCAGAATTCTACAAAGTTCAGCTTTCTAAAATCAAATTTAAAAAGACATCTGAAAAACCACAAGATGGTTTACATAATTTGACAAAATGTTGTAAAATCACGTTATAATTATGGTTTATAATTTGGTAATTATCTAAAAAGCATACAACTGTACACTTAAAGTCAGCAATAAATGTCTCTATTCATCAATGTTTATATATTTATGTATGTTCCACACATATGTACATATACACAGACACACAGACACCAGACACATAAACATATACATGTAGGTAGGTAACTGATGACACAAGCTAATACCCATATTTTAGACAACAAATACACAGCAACAGAGCCATAATCTTGTCTTCCTCATCTTATGTGAGACATTTGGCCTTGATTTTATGACACTGATATCTGCTTTGGACTACTAATTATCATTTTGTTTATTTAAAGAAATTCTACTGAAAATAAACTTACCTCATTTTTAACTTTCCTCTGCTATCTTTTCTAGCCCAGCTTAGAATAGAGTGAAAACACTCTATTCTAAGCTGAGCTTCTTTTTCTTTTGAGCTCTCTGTTGCCATGTAGATGGATTTGTGGTTTCATAACAATTAGTAAGACTCCTTGGTGTTATTTAGAAATATATTCATTAACTTGAAGGACATGCATGCACGGTGAGTGGTCCACCATCAGTATTCAAAGTCACATTGGGACAACTTCTTCTGTCAATTCAAGGCATTGTATCATTTTAAAAATGGATGTATTGAGAAATAATTCCCACATGACACATTTCACTCATTTAGTGTAGAATTCAGCTGGTTTTAATGTAGTCAGTGTTATAAAATCATATCCATTAGCAAATTTGATGATCTTTTTTGCCCTTCCCAAAGTAAACATATACCATTAGTAATAATTCTTCATCTCTACTGGTACTGACTTCAACCCAATGAGAACAACTAATTTGCATTGTGCCTCTTGATTTTCTTAATATGGAATTTTTATATAACTGTACCCATTTACAATGTGGTCTTTTCCTAATGATTCTTCCCAGTTATCATGCTTTGAAGATGCATTCATGTTGTGCCATATTGTCAGGGATTAAGTCCTTTTTAATGGCCAGGCAGTCTTCTATTTCATGATTTTTGTAGATAGTGTCTGTAGCCCAGAGTGGCTTTTAACTGATAATGTAGGTGAAAAATGACCTTGAATTTTTGATCCTCTTGCCTTTACATCCTGAGTGTTGGGATTCAGGTGTGCACCATCATCCTCAATACTATGCGATCCTGGGAGTGAAACTCAGTCAGGGTTTAGTGCATGCTAAGCACTACTGACTGAGCCATCTGACCCATATCCATCCCCATGACATATGGATATGATATATTTTGTTTATTCATTCATTGGATGGCAGACATTTGACTTGTTTCCAATTTCAATTTTGCTACTATGAACAGTACTGCTAGGAACATTTATCTTTTATGTAGATTTATTTTCATTTCTCATGAATATTTTCTTAGGAGAGGTGTGTGTGTGTGTGTGTGTGTGTGTGTGTGTGTGTGTTTATGGTAACTATGCTTAAACATTTGAGGAGCTGCCAGACTGTTTTCCAAACTGACTACATCATTTACATTGCCTCAACAGGGTCCAGATTTTTCACATTCTCTGAAACACATGCTGAGTCTTTGTCTTTTTTGATCATAGCCATCCTAGTTGTTTGTGAAGTTCTGTCTCATCCTTTTTGTTATTGGAAGTAAACGGCACATTAGAAGGAGATAATTTGTTTTCCAGCACTATTTTCTACAGTGCTCTTTTAAAATTAAAAAAAAAACCCTGTGTTTAAAACAGGATCCTTTTCTTTAAAAATAGGTCACTGAAGTTTGCACATATTTTAGCAGTATCCATTACACAAAGTAAAGGGCACAGTCCTCCTCTCTTTCCTTCTCTTCAAGTCTGGGAACATGAATCCCTGGAGCATGGATTCCTTGCTCCAAGTTCATTCTCATTTAGGGGGAAGTGGCAAGGGCTCCTACCTTAACAGTTCTGCTACAGCACTTAGCAGCAACATTTTGAGAGTTCAAAGGGCATGTAGCCACAGTCCCTGGCTTGTGTGCTTGAGTGAATACCTGGCACAGATAGCAACGGAATAAGGATGCAATCCTGAGGCAAACTCCGTCCCATTTCCTTCAGGCCATAAAATCATACCAACTTTACCTTAACTTTCACTAAATTTGTTATGCTTAGAAACTGATTAAAGGCATGGTGGTGCACGCCTTTAATCCCAGCACTTGGGAGGCAAAGGCAGGCGGATCTCTTTGAGTTCAAGGCCAGTCTGGTCTACAGAGTGAGTTCCAGGCCAGCTGGGACTGAAGGGCGACCCTGTCTCAAAAATACCAAAAAAATAATAATAATAAATAAAATAAAATAAAAACTAAAAATATTTTTTAAAAAAGAAAACTGATGTCTTCACCTAAGTAGTAGGCTCAGAGACAGTAGGTAAGGGAAGAGAAGAAGCAATGAAATCTCAAAAGAAGGAACAAATTATGCAAAGAGCCTAAGGAACAACAACAACAAAAGAAAACATAGCAACTAATGCCAAGCAAGTGAATGGGAAAAAGCAGAATACGTGAAGGACTAGGTGTCCTGTGAGGTCTTTGGAGAGATGAGTTGTGATGATAAGAAGAATGATAGAGTCATAGATGGTTCATGGTTCAGAGTAAACAGATTTGATTTGTACCAAAGAATATTGAATCATTTGAGTGGTGTGAAGTTTGGAGAGAGAGAGAGAGAGAGAGAGAGAGAGAGAGAGAGAGAGAGGAGAGAGAATGTGTTTGACCAAGTTTTTCATTATATAAAATTAACATAATGAGACTGTAGACATAATAGTAGGCTCTTTTTATTGCCAGGAAATCCATGACATATAAAGCCTTGTTATCTTTCTTTAAAGTTTTTATTTATTATTTTTATTTTATGCTTATGAGTGTGTAAGTACAAAGTACACCCATGTCTTGCAGTGCCTGCAGATGTCAGAAGAGAGCATGGGGTTCTCCTGGCACTGGAGTTAGCAATTTCGTTAGCTGCCATGGGTACCAAGAATCAAACCCGGATCCTCTGCAAGAGCGGTCAGTGCTCTTAACTGCTAAGCCATCCCTCTAGCCCCAAGCCTTGTTATCTTGCCAATCATGGACAGAAGAATTCATGGATGATTGTTGTGAGGTCCTACTTCTTCTAAACCTGCTTGTTTCTGCTTCTGGCACATTCTGTTCCTTGAACAGCAACTCTTGCATCTCTCAGTTAGTTAGCTGGACAATAGAAGATCCTATTATTTCAGTTTGGGTAGCATCTCTGCTGGCAAAATTCTATCCTCATGCTTCTTTATAGAAGCTTGTCTGTTGGAGGCTCTTGGGTTACTTATGAACCACCTCTGCCCAGTCATCCATTGCTAAGCATGATTCTATAACCCCAGGATAGAGTTTTATATTGAAGGAGTCCCTACTCCTGCTAACCACAATAGGAGTTGACCATAGTCATAGAAAAGACTTTGTTCCCTTTCTCCATTATGAAAGCCAAACTACTACTAAGAACAATAACAAAAACGAACCTTGAAGAATTATGAAGGGTTTGACAACAGACATTTTAGCTAAAGTTATACAATGCTGGCCTAATTGTTTGCCTCAATATTTGTCAGATAGTGTTCTAGTTTGGTTTCTTTTACTATGATAAAGCATTGACTAAACCCAACTTGGTGTGGAAAGTGTTTATTATTTCAGCATACAGCTTAGAGTCTGACATTGAGCGAAGCCAAGGAAGGAGCTCATAGTAGAAACTTGTAGGTAGGAACTGAAGCAGAGACCATGGAATAATGCTTACTGGTCTGCCAGCTGTATTTCTTATGCAGCCGATGCCAACTTACATAGGGATGGCCATTTCCACAGTGGACTGGGCCCTCTTACATCAAATAGCCATTAAGAAAATGCCTTACAGATAAAAGCACAGTGCCATCTGGTCTGAATAATGCTTCAGTTGAGGTTCCGTCCTTACAGGTGACTATAGGGTTATGTTAAGTGGCAACTGAAGTTAACTATGACATTCTAGCCTTTGTCAACTTTGACATACTAAACATTACTTTAAAATATAACCTTTTCTTTCTTGTTTGTCCTCAAGATCTCACCTTGATATGATAATATAAAATAAAGTACAACTTTAAAAATACCACTATCTTTAAGAATTTCAACACTCTGTAAGTCCAAGGTCTCTTAAAAAAAATCCAAAGTCTCACACTCCCAAGCAAAAGAGAATAAGACTTTTTCTATATCCAACATTTGTAGTTGTTTGGTTTTTTTTTGCTGTTGGCCATTCTGAGGAAGATAAGATGAAATCTCAAAGTGATTTAATCTACACTTCCCTGGTGACTAAAGATGTTGAACATTAAAAAATATTTGATTAGCATTGCTTTCTTTAAGAAATAACGTAATTATATTGAAATACTTTGTGTAGGTGACAAATTTTGAAAAGGAATGGCAAACTCACATTATAGAACAAATGACAAGCTTCACATTGTTGAAGCTTAGTAGTACAGTTTTTTAAACTTTTTTGTTATTAAACTTTTCCCACACATCATCATTTCTCAGTCAAATTTAGAATCACTTCCCTTTCCATGCCCCCCACCCCACCTGAGTTCCTGCACTCTGCCATACATGTATCTTTCTCTGAGTGTTTCCAGAGGTTTTTTTCCAGTTCTTTTGTTGTTGTTCTCACTAACTTGTATTGCATATATATGTATATATATATATATATATATTAATTACACATAAATACATGCAGTATATATATATATTCATCTGAATTGGAGGATTTTCTTTTGTTTCTTTTTTTTTTTTTTTTTGCTAAAAGATGTCATGTTTTTCTTAAGGAAGTGTTTGAAGGTTCCTCCCTGGCAAGCCCAAACAACCATCACTCTAGCTTTTTAACCCTCCATTAGTAGTACAGTTTTGTAAGTAAGCTATTCAAAAATAATAGTAGACATATAGAAGTTATATTCCAAGATATAATTGCATTTTAATTTGAGAATTATATTACTTTGGTTGTTATGGTACTTTCTATTTCTTTCTTTTATAAGTTCCCATATTGTGATTTTTTTTTTTTTATCTCCAGAAGTTCAATTAGGGCATTGGTGAAGGCATACTGGGACTGTAGAGGAGTAACTGAAAAATAATGGCAATCTTCTTGGTACCTGGTAGTGGAAGAGGTCTAACATTAATGCCTGGATATCCAGTACTACATGTGGAATGAGAACCACGTCTGGCCTCAGGGGAGGTGGGAGATCCGTTCTAAAGAATCAGTCCTCCCAAAACTAGAATCTATAAATAACGGAGTCCACCTCTGTCCCCACCATAGGAGGCAAAACTTCTGCCATGCACAACCTGGAACCTCGGTGTAGGGGCTTAGGGGAATCTAGTCAGAGAATACTGAAACTGCTGCCCAAGGATATTGAACATTTTAAAAATTATTTCTCAGCCATTTGTATTTCATCTCTAGAGAACCCTCTGTTCAAGCTCATTGTCCTACTTTTTAATTGGATAGTCTTTTTTATGTTAATTTTTTTGACTTCTTTGTGTATTCTAAATACTAACCCTCTCTCAGAGGTATAACTGATAAGATTTTTCCCATTCCGTAAGTTGCCTCTTCAATCAAATGATGTAGTCTTTTGATGTACAGAAGTGTTTTTAGTTTTATGTGGTCTCATTTGTCAATTGTTGAACCTAATGGTTGCACTATAGGTTAATCAGACTCTAATGGATGGATCCACACTAAAGGATATTGGAAGACACAAATTTGACTATATGCCACATATATATATATATATATATATATATATACATTAAATTAGGCAAGGAGAAATAGGGGAGATGGAAACAGGAGAGGGCATCTAAATATCATCAAATTATGTTGTATGAGAAATCACAAAAATTGAATTAAAATCGTAAAAAATCTGGTCTCTTAAATGTGTCCTCCTATAAAATTAAAAAAAAAAAAATAGAAGTTGCATACGTTTTTTACTGTAAGAAGGAAGACCTGGAGCAGAGTTACTATCAAAGCCAAACCAAAATACAACCATATAAAAAGTTCAATATCTAATATCTAGGACTCACTCACAGTCTTTTGGCCTGCAAAGGACTTGATTAGTCTCATATCTCCAGGTATGCTGTCCACAGATACAAAGCTTGTCTGGTAGGCTCAGGGCAGCTCCACTTCACAACTATTGATCTTCTAGGTAGATATCACATAGGTCTGGTATCTGTAATATCATAGGGTCTTCACTACCATTGAGGCTGCACCTTTCCCAATGACGTCTGATGGCTTCTCTTCAGAGACTGTTGAATATTACCAAGACTCAGCTTCTCTCCATGTCTCATTCAATACTTGAGTTTTCATGCTACCGAAACCAGTAAAGGATGGGACACTCATATACTCTACCAAGTTAGACTTCTAATCTGAGAAGTCAGGTTAGAAGTTAGTTAGAAGTTCAGCCTGAACTGAGCAATCTGAGCAAAACTGAGGTTCCATCTTTCCAGGTTAATCTATGTTTGTACCAAGTTGATAGCCGAAGCTACACATAGCATGCTTTGAAATCCTGGTTACCATGTTGTTATTAACCATCCAGTTCTGCCTGAACAATACCATATACAAATATGTATGCATTATGCTCTATTTAATAGGCTACCTGGATGGAGTCTTTATCTTTGACTCAGAAGTCAGTGATAACACCTTTGACAATGTACAGATAACTTATAGATCTATTTCTAGAGTTTCTTATAAGGTTATGGTGCTGAAGTCATCTGCTTTCTTGAATTGATAATCTTACTGCTTCCTTCAGTGTTTTTTTCAATAGCATTTCATTATTTCTTGGATAAGTGATTAATAGTTCACAAACTTCATTTTCAAGATTTAAAGTACTCGATAATTCCTTAGAACCTTCATTGCACTAGCAGAAAATAATGAACTATAGCATGCAATCCCTATTTCTGATTCCTTCACCATTCTGCTGAATTCCATCATAGCTTCTCACCATTCACCTTTACTTTTTTAAATTTTATTTATTTATGTATGTGTATGAATGTACTGACTGCAGGCAGGTCTGTGTACCCGTGTTGTGCAATGCCACGGAGGTCAGAAGAGGGTGTCGGATTCCCCTGGAACTGGAGTTCTCCTAGAATTGGAGTTTCAGATGGTTCTTGGCCGCCATGTGGGTGCTGGGGATCGAACCTGGGTCCTCTGTAAGAGTGGTCGGTGCTCTTAACCGCAAGGCCATCTCTCCAGCCCCTCGCCATTCACCTTTAAATGGCCACATGAGGCCATAAAACTTACTTACAACTGACCAAGGGAAGATATGAGGCATGCACAAAATCATTATTCATTAAGGAAATGTAAATCAAAACTTCAGGAAATATTACTTTAAACCCTAGACTGGCAGTAATCAAAATGATAATAAATAATGACAAGGACCTGAAGAAATTAAAAACAAACCCTCATAGAGTACTGGAGGGAATTTAAAATGGTACATCCAGCTTGGAAGATAGTCACTTCCTCAAAAAGTTGAACACAATATATGAACTGGTAATTGTATGCATTAGATGCTGTGTATGCATACTTTCTAATCGTTGCAGCAACTTTTTAAAGGAGCTTATTCATTCTATTTTCTGGATGAGAAAACTGAGGCTTGCAGAGGCTAAGTTACTTCCCCAAGGTCCCAAGGACCTTAATTGGTGGAGTTGAATTTTGGGTTCAAGTCAGCTCATTCTAAAGATTGTCTTCAGGCTCCTTCATGTTAACCTTTCTTTCAGCTTCTCAAAGGGAAGTTATCCTCTTTAATCTTTGCTATGACTTAAATGTAATTATTAATGAAAGTGAAGCAGGAATTCATTATCTGACTAGAATTAGATTGCACAACAATTCGGTATTTAGACTAAAGATTTCCAATTTCTTTGTTAGCACTTTGGCTTTAATTTTTAAAAAATAATATTAGTTTATAAATTTATAAAATAATTTATAAATATTTCTGTAATAACATACTAATCATGTGGTCGACCCTTAGTTTTCAGGATTGCAACATATAGAAATGATTGCATTTTTAAATTGAATTTTTTGTATTTCATACATTACATCTCAATTAGTCTTAATTGCCTTTATACCCCCTTCTCCATTGGCACCCTCCACAGTGCCCATCACTGGATTTCATATTGTCATTTGTGTTAGGGCCTATGGTGCCAAATTAATGTTCCTGGTGATTCCTCAGTGCCAGTTCATTCTCCGAGCCCTAGTCAGCCTACCCAGAGTCCCTGGCTTAAAGGCCAGTTCTCCCTCACCCAACCACAAACAGCTGCCAATATTTCTTCACTTAAGGTTGGATTCTGCTACACATTTGTACAGTTTCACGCTGGGTTTTTGTCTGGTTGAGCTTGCCTAGGTCTTGTGCAAGCTGACACCAATGCTGTAGGTTCATATGACTAGGTCAGGAGCTATTAGGATTACATTTCCATGTGGTCTTGTACCACCTCCCTGGCTCTTACAAACTTCCCACCCCCTCTTCCATGATGTTCCCCGATCCCTGGATGAGTGAAGCTGAATATAGGAGACTCTGGAGACTCCCAATATCCATGGATTGGCCATTCATGACCTTTTGAGTTCATGGCCCCCTGTTACATGAGTGAGCTTCTTTAATGAGAGTTAAATGTCTATTAGTGTCCTCTGGGGCCTTTCTTTTAAGTTGTGTGAGCCTTGAGTGTAGAAGTTGGATTGTAGATGTATCAATTAAACTTGAACAATTCACAGAAAATGTCTGTGTGTGTCCAGTTATAGGACTCTGTAGTATTCTTTATCGGGAGCATAAGAAGCTTCATTATTGAGAGTTGTCTAAGATAGTTGTCTGAAACATAAGGATACCTATTTTGCAGTTAGTAAAATGTTACCTTAACCTAGGGAATGTGACAACCTTGGGAATTTCTCTAAGATCTATGATCTCTCCAGTTGTGTGTCTCTGGCTATGTTTACAGTACCACACATGAGTTTTCTCCCATTGAGTGGGATTTAAGTGACTGTTTTTAAAATTTTATTAAAGAAAAGGAGTGGTTTGAGAGTTGGCTCAATGGTTAAGAGCACCAGCTGTTCTTGCAGTGGACCCAAGTTCAATTTCCAGCTCCCACATGGAGGCAAGCAACCAGTTCCAGGGGGATCTGATGCCCTCTTCTGACCTCTGTGAGCATTGAACAACATGGACACACATAAATGTAGGCAACACACTCCTACATATAAAATTAAAATAAAAAATGTTTTTAATTAAAAAGAAGAGTTCTCCTTAGAAATAGACATGCTTTCATCCAGTGCTGCTTTTGGTCATGGGCACATCTTATAGCACAAACTAACTGGCAATAGGTACATTTGAGAAGAGGATATCTGTGGAAAGCACAAAGTGAGTCCAGGGTAGGCACCCATGGCTATTTGGTGGTAAAGCTTAGAATCAACAGAGGGATAGCAGTCTTCCTGTGCTGTTGACCCTGGAAAGGAGAGAAGACGATGGGAACCAGGAAGTCCTCCGACCTCTCCTGAAGAGGTAGTTAGAAGTCCCTCATGCTTGACCCATCAGGACACTGAGTGCCACATTGAAAAGACATATCAGTTATAAATGAATGTCAGCATGGATGGCTGGAGACATATTCACTTCTACTTCATCTGATAATACTGTGAGACTCTTATCTAAATTTGATATGTGTGTTCCAATTATACCTATAATATAAGACAAACTGGTTCAGTGGTTTCAAAAGACACTTGGCTCTCCATTAAAGAAAACTCATAGTAAGATACAGTATTTAACCCTGGGCTATCCAGGATGTGTGCTTATCTAGAGTGACTCATTCCTAGATGATCTGAGACCCTGAGGATTTTCTGTACTGGGCCTGCCTTAAGAGATAGACCTGCTCTTTTCTTTTTAATATTTTTGTAACATTTTTTGTTCCTGAGGTTACCCACAGAAGTATTTTTTGACCTTATTTTCTTTGAGCACTACATCATTAAAAAGTTCATAATCACCCACAAGCATAACACTTCTTAAGATGAGGCTTTTGGGGCACAAAACTTTTGAACTGAAAAGAAAACTTGGTTGTTATTGGCAGACATTGTTACTTCCCTTGGGTTATAAATACAAGGCATCACTTTTAGATGAATTAAACAAAGGCAATGAAAAATATTATTTTTATACTTTCTTATTTAGTTTTAATTTCTCTTTATTTTGTATTTTTAAAAGATCTTTGCTACATTTATTGAGAGAGAAAGAAAACAAGCATCCTGGTGCTATGTGGAAGTCAGAAGACAATTTGTGGGAGTTGATTGTCTTCTACCATGTGCGTCCTGAGGATTGAACTCAGATTCATCACAAGCCTTTACCCACTGAATCATCTCACCAGTCCTTTGTCTTTATAACCCATCATCAAATTCTCTTTTCTATATTTTAACTTAGATGTTTCAATATGAAGACTGAAAATTGACTTGAATCATTTGGAGGACTTGATCACTAATAGCTCTTATACTTGGGGCCTGAAGACATGGCTCAGTGGTTAAGAGCACTGACTGCTCTTGCAGAGGACCTAGCTTCAATTCTTAGTACCCACATGGCGGCTAAGAATCATCTTTAACTCCAGTTCTAGGGGAATCCGACACCTTCTTCTGACCTCCACAGCATTGTATGACATGGGTGCACCTACTTACATGCAGACAGTACACTCATACACATAAAATAATAAATAAAAATTTAAGAAATAATTCTTATGCTTATTTCTGGACTTTATTGCTTGAGTAGCTTAGGTAGAGTTGGATTTTAAAGCTTTGATGCAAAGCAGGTCTTCATTAAATTATGAAGACTGTTCACTCCTTTGGTATACTCTTGAGTCAAAGTTTTAGATGATTTTTGTCGGTAGGGTTCAAGATAAATTAACAGTTGTAGATTAAAAGAATGGAGAGGGGAGGCAGAAAAAACGAAAAGGACTTTTGCTTGTAACTCATGTGTGACCCAGTCAGGTAGCAATAATGAAAATGGAGAAGCAATGTAAAAACCAAAAAGTGCAGAATGGTGGAACTTGGGTACTTGCAACATATGTTTGTGATCTTATAGGCAACATTTTCTTTCCCATCTCGTGCATTCCTGGCTTTTTTCCATCCAAGTGTCTTTTTGAGTCATTACAGGACTTTCAACATTAGTACTTGATTATGAGTCCATTTTGATGTTAGAGCCTGTTTAATCTTGACTTTAACGTGGTTTAAATCAATCTGCAAAGGGAAAAAATGTGGTTCCATTTGAGCCATCCTTTTTCATGTCTCAAAGCATAAAAGATTTGTTTACGTAACTGATTTTGCCAAGAAAGGAGTGAATGAGATTTCAGTTTTCCCGTGTGTTTGAAGTTCACATTAGAGTTAAGGAGCCAAGTTTAGTCAAGCAACACTTTTGCATGGAAGTACTTTAATGGTCAATGTAAGTCGTGCCTTAAAATAATTTACAGTCTTCAGAACATTGTCATTCAGTAGAAGTATGGTCCAAATCACATATGTAATTTTCAGTTTTCTAATAGCCATGTTTAAATAAGTAAAAAAGTAAAGAGAAATAGTATTTTGTTTTATCTACTATATTTCAAACATTATTTTGATATGTAAACTTTAGAAAAGTTAGTAATGAGATAGATTACGTATATTTTCCCTACCAAATGCTTGAAATACAGCGTGTATTTTACATTACATTACATTGCATTTACATTAAATGTCTCAATTTCAACTACCTCATTAGCCACATGGGACCAGTGGGTACCATATTTGACAAGAGTTTTAGATAAGCGAATTGGAAATAAAAAAGGCACAATTTATCAACTGGATGGATTTTTCATTTCATCTAGTAGGAAAATAGTGGACTTCTCAACTATCTCCCTGTCACTTTACCCTGGTCCTGGAAAATCAGGACCACTTTCCTGTTGCCACATCTTCATGGCTGGGGTGGATGTAGAACCTTACTCTGTCATTGCGGGCTACTATTCAACTGCTATTTTCTGTTGGTGCGTCTATTCAGCTTTCAGGTTTAACCCCTTGGCTCTCCCACACTGAGCAGCCAACACAAAGTATTGTTTGCAATGATATCTGTTCCTTTCCCAGAAGATGAATCTACTAATCACATTTGTACTTAGTACAAGGTGTTCAAATGAAATTATCCACTTGTTTTGGTGCTCTCCCCCTCCCAAATTGCTGGGGTGTATCTTCATCTGAGGTGATATAAATAGGAATTGCCCACCTCCTAAATAGAGTGTGTAATAATGGAGGTAACTAGGCATCCTCCCACACCCTGCCACACTTGACGCCCAATTATTTCCCAGAACACCTAAACCTTTATGTAACAAGGCTCAGGGAAGAAAGAGAAGTGGAAGGCACAAGTGGAGTAGATATTTCGAACATTGTTCCTGTGCATTTAGGTGGAAAGCTCTTTTAGCTTCTATATGCAAGGTTTGTTGCATTGCAAACATGCTTTGGTGTTGCCAGCAAAGCATCTTGGAGCTGATATACTGCAAGATCTAGTTGTTTGTAGAATTTTCTATAGAAACTGTTATAGACAAAGCCAGGCCCTAGTCCCTTCTAAGTGACTCCTGCATGGTAGAGTTCATGCTTTTACTATGCATTTCTCCATGTGAAACACAGAGCAACTTTTATTTTTTAATTTCGGATGTAAAGGTTTGCTTGAGTTAGGCATGGACACTGCCTGTGACTCACAATCTTTGATGTTTTGAAAATGTTCAAGGAAGATGGGGCCAAATGAATGACAAATTCCATGCATATCTGAGTTGTTCTCATGCATATTCAGAATCCTTTGAAATGAGATAGACAGTATAATCATGTACATTGTACTCATTTGCCCAAGGGCTTGGTGTTCAAATCCTAAATTTCAAGGCACTACAGTATTTGGAGTTGGAATTGGTCATGATCTCAAATCTTGACTTAGGTACTTAAACTGACTGACTTCAGCAAAATGTTTGTGAGCCTCAATATTATTACTATATCTTAAAATCAAGTCGGCAAACTTACCTCATTGAGCTGAAGTCAGAATGAAGCAGGGCAGTGTAGATAAAGTACTTGGACAGTGCCTGGAATAAAGTAGAACCTGGCTAAACAATACTACTCAGTGTTAAAATTTAATGTGTGATCAGATGCCTTTCAGTTACATGTGAGTATATTACATATTTCACTATATACACTATATTCAACATACATAGTAAAACTATATAATACAGTCTCTGTTTAACTTAATTATTCTTATTATGAAACAGAAAATGTGTACCATCATGTTTTTATTCAAGTTAGCAAACATTTGCTAAGTTTAAATAGTGACAATGACCGACTTGTAGATGATGAGAAATACATCATTGTCATGTTATGTCTACCATAATGCCATCCATATGGCATTATGGATGGTGGTTAAGTCATAGCTTCGTTCTTGTTCCTCTTCAATTTTAATGTCTGTAGTTCTATGGCCCTCAACTGGAGGTACTTTGCCCTCCCCTACATAAGTCCGTAGAGGCATTGGTAAATATCTGGAGATATTTTTGGTTGGCACAACTGGGAGACAGGGCTAATAATGTCTAGTGGAATGTTACTGGATATCCTATCACACATAGCATTAGCCCGTGTCAAATATTTATAGTGTCAAGATTAATAAACCTGTTCCTGATACTATTAATCTCCTAGAGAATATGGTATGAATTTTCATTTATGATTTGGGCCAGGCAATGAAGATTAAAAACAGTCCAGTCATGAGCTGGCTGGACAGAAAGCTGTGGGTGTTAAAAACCAGTTGAGCCTTACCTCTGAGGCCTTTCAGAGAGAATTCATTTATTGGGTGGGAGGAGGGATTACTCACTCTTGGATGTCCTTCTAATTCCAAGAAACCCCTGCTTTCTTTCCTTTCTCCCCAGAGCTGTGTTTCGGCAAAGATCCCTCCCTAACTTCCCATCACATCTAGCCAAGCAGGGTATTTTTGGAATGTTGATGAATGTGCTGAGAAAGTTATTTTAAAATAACATTCTGCTATACAACACCACGAAATCATCTCCTCAATGGCGCTGATTCCAAATAGAGACATGATATATCTCATAGTAAACTATTGAAATCTTCTCAAAAGAAGCATCACTAGTGATTTTCAGTGCAATTCACAGGGTTAGAGGCTGCCACAGTGAGTCTATATCCTGCAAGATACTTGGGCAATCCCCTTTTTGTCTCAAATAAGTACTGTATGGGCATAGGATGAGTATAGCTATACTATGAAAGGTAGAGTTAATATTAAATGTAAGAGTCTAATACTGAAATATTTCTGGATAAATTGATGTTATCTGGGGTTTCTCTCATATAATCTGGTGGGATGGAAATCAGAAAGTATTTCAAAGAGAAAGTTTATGGCACTACTGTGAAAATAGCGGAAGCTGAGATGCTTGACATTTTGGCTGCTTGCTCTTTATCTTCGAATTCTATTCAAAGCAGAAAAAGATGATCATGTTTTTCAAACAGAGGAGAGTACAAACCCATTGGCAATTCAATTTCAACATAGGTGGGTCACTTATATGATTGAAACAGTGAGCACACTCTCTTTAGTATCCTCTTTCTTTTCCTGAAAGAGGATACTAAACACCTTCCCTCCTGACACACAAGTCCAGTATATCTCAGAAGACCTATGTCACATCTCACCTCTTTCAGGAAGTCTTTAAATGCCTTCAAATTGATTAATAATTCTCTTTCCACTGAAGCTTTGAAGTGATTACTCTGTGGTATGTGTGTTTGAGATACTATCCACATACATTAAAATTCCCATTCTAAAGTGTACAAGTCAACAGTTGCGTTATATTCACAGAAATCTTGCAGCCATCAGTGCAAAATCTATAACAGAGTCATCACATCTAAAAGAAAATGTTGTGTTCATTAATACTCACCCACTTTATCTCTTCATTCCAACTGGCAATCTTATTAATTACTTTCTGTCTCCATAGATTTGCTTTTTCCAGACAGTTCACATAAATGGAGTTAGGCAATTTGTGCTGTTTCATGTCTAGTTTTTTTATATCTAACAAAATTATTTCAAGATTCATCCTCATTATAGCCTGTATCAGGGCTTCGTCCTTTTGGTGTGTGGCCAAATAATCTTCCATTGCATGAATATTCCTTATTTATTTGGTGTTTTCATCAGTTATTATACTTTTAGGCTGTTTTCATGTTTGGGTTTTGTGGGTAATGCTGATGTAAACATTCATGTGCAAATTTTTATACTGGTATGTTTTATTTCTCTTGAAATAAATTATAGCAAGGAGTAGAATTGTTGGGTCATATAGTAAATCTATGTTGAACCTTCTGAGGATCTGACAGATAGATTTCCTTTATGGCTGTGCCAGTTTACAGTTCCAAAAGTCGTGTACACAGGCTCCAATTTTTCTACATCCTCTTTGACATTTTGTTCTACACAAGTCTATTGATGTCCTTATTGTCTTCAGGATTAATTATTCCACATACGTTACTCTTACACTGAAATTGGACTGTAAGCAACTTAGAACAATGATCCATTTGTTCAATCTTTATTTTAGCATGTTTCTTCTTGATTGCCTACTTTGTGGCAAGAATTACAAAGTGTCAAGGCTATGAATATGAAAAAGCTCCACTAAGCGGGGGAGGTACACACAATTCACAGCAACCCATTTGTGAGTGGCAGGTGCAGTAATGACAGCCTATTCAAGGTACAGACATGCCTTCCCAGAATTCCTATTGATTGTCTCCCTCCCACAATGTGGTACTTACAAACACCACTCAAGCCTACTATTTAATAAATTCTACTTTAGAATAAGAACAGATCTCTGTGTGTGTCCTCTTTTTTAGTCCAAATGTAGAAGCTCTGATTTTTCTCTTAAGCTTTTGTGTTTCAGTACCACTTCTCAAATATACTTAAAGCAATCTTTTGAACAGTAAATTTGGATGTACAATATGAATTATTCTGAAGCAGTGAGTCATCAAGAATGCTAATCTGTTGACTTGTAGATTGAAAACCTGCTTGAGATTCTAGGGTAAGGGAAGAAGACATAACTTTAAAATTTTTAACTTCAAGGATTCAAAGATGAATTGTCCATATGTTGTATTCATCTGCAGGTAATCTTGTTTTATATTTCCTTTTCTACAACTCTCATCAGTGTTCCTGAGAAATTAAGACATTCTCAATCTTTAAGCAATTCCATGAATAAAAGGA
Organism: Rhizomys pruinosus; assembly: GCA_009823505.1. Classification (NCBI taxonomy): domain Eukaryota; kingdom Metazoa; phylum Chordata; class Mammalia; order Rodentia; family Spalacidae; genus Rhizomys; species Rhizomys pruinosus. The sequence continues at coordinate 830,861 of VZQC01000343.1, forward strand.
ATCAAACTACAAACTGTTGAAATTAAAGAGCTGGTATACCATATGAAGAAATAATTATGGAAATATAAGAATATGGTTATTAAGATACCTGATTTAGCTGGGCGTGGTGGCACACGCCTTTAATCCTAGCACTTGGGAGGCAGAGGCAGGCGGATCTTTTTTCTTCGTGAGTTCAAGGCTAGCCTCGTCTACAAAGCAAGTTCCAGGACAACTAGGGCTACAGAGAGACCCTGTCTCAAAAAGTCAAAAAAAAAAAAAAAGATGCCTGATTTAGAAATAACATGAAATTGTTTTTATCGAAGTGTTTTAACTCCCAAACTAAAACTCTCTGTGTAATTCATCTCCAAGCAGGTACCTATAGGAGTTTCTTGTACTTAAGGAAGAAAGTGTTCACCTTATGTGTCATACACACTTAATTTTGCTTCTCTCCTCAACTGTGTGGTGACGATAATTTACATTGTAACCTTCATGATGTTTTATGTTATATATATGGATTATCTATGATATACATTATGCATTATAGTTCATATCCATATATTTTGCATAGCAGTGCCATAAATTATGAGCCTATCCATTTTTATGCATATATTGTGAAGGATATAAATGCTTCATTGTTGATATGCTTTCCATAGCTTGGATAATAATCTACAATGTACAAATACCATCTCTGCTGTTCCCCTCTCGGATTTCCAAGAACTGCAATGTTATTAGCATTCTAGGAACTTATTATTCTTCCTTCTTGGTGATATGGATATTGAAAGGTTAACCAAATAAACAATCTCCAAATACCAAGGATGGCTGACAGGCGAAAGATCTGAAGATCTTCCTCAGACATATCCAGAGATTTGCAACCGGGCCACTGCCTTCTCTGTATTGATATCAGCTTCTGCCAAATTCTGATGGGTGAAGACTTCTTGTAGCAGTTTCTTTTTCTTTGCGTGTGTGTGTGTGTGTGTGTGTGTGTGTGTGTGTAGTCGGAGATCATTGTCAAGTGCCTTCAATTATTTTCCACCTTATTTTTTTGAGAGAGTATCTCTCAATGAACCTGGGGTTGAGCAATTCAGATAGACAGGCTGGCCAACAATCCTCAAGACTCTGCCTTGTCTCAACCTTCCCAACACTGAGATAACAGATTCCTGCAGTTGCAACTGCCATGTATGCTTTTACATCAATCCTACAGATCAAACTCAAGTACTATACCAATTCAGCCATCTCCCAAGCCTCCTTTGGATATTGACAATTTCATATGATGTCGTGTGTGTGTGTGTGTGTGTGTGTGTGTGTGTGCGTGCGCGCTTAATGGGTCAAAATAATGTTATCAAATTTCTAGACTTCTTGAGTAAAGTATTTTAAATTTTATATGACATCACACATTCTTGTACCATAAACTGTGAAGTTAGAGATGACAATAGCTCTGACATAATGTTTTTAAAGAATAAAATTACAAGCCAGGCGTGGTGGCACACGCCTTTAATCCTAGTACTTGGGAGGCAGAGGCAGGCGGATCTTTGTGAGTTCAAGGCCAGCCTGGTCTAGAATTCCAGGACAGCTGGGGCTACAGGGAGACCTTGTCTCGAAAAGACAAAGAAAACAAAAGAATAAAATTACATTAATCAGATGTAACAAGGATATTCACCATTGTATAGGCTTCATTTAAGATAAAACAATGTCTTATTTTGGGATTCACTTTAGAACTTATTTATAAATAGTCAATGACTTATTCTCCAAGTACCAGATCAGAATTAGGACACATATATAGTTAATAAAAGTAACAAGAGTCTTGGATGTAGTAAGCACTCAGTAAATACATCTCTTTTGTTCTTAATTTTTTATTGAACTTTTGCTCATTTCATACAACATACTTCTTTTAAAAAGTGTTGAGAGCTGGGTGTGGTGGCACCTGCCTTTAATCCTAGCACTTGGGAAACAGAGGCAGGCAGATCTTTGTGAGTTCAAGGCCAGCCTGGTATACAGAGCTAGCTCCAGGATAGCTGGGGCTACATGGAGACCCTGTCTCAAAAAGACAAAAAAAAAAAAAAAGGGGCTGAATATAGTTTTATCAGTTAGTGGAAAAAGGTAACGTTAATATTTCCAATTATTCTAGGCCTCTTTAGATTGCCTTTGTGTAAAATAAGGATAACTGAAGAGGAGTTTTGGCATTCTGGCTGTACTGGGTAAATAAGATGTCTGCTGCCTTAGAGAACACCCAGGAAATGTCTTTCATAGTACTGTGCCTGTACCCAGAGTTTCCTTGTTTATTTTACTTTTGAGACACTTTAAAAATTCCCTGAAGTGGAAGCTGTTCTTTGGGTTAGGGCTTCTTAACCCAACCTATGATGTTCTGAAATGTTTACATCTTAAAAGTTGTGATCCTTTCTATTGACAGCAATGAAATAAGTAGTGAAGTCTTATGGTTTTACTATAGAGATTAAGAGTTCCAGAAAGAAAAAAAGGAAATATTTTTACTTGCCCTTGCTCTCCTTTTAAAAGCAACTCGTACTGTTAAAAAAAAATACATATTGGGGCTGGAGAGATGGCCTAGTGGTTAAGAGCACCGACTGCTCTTGCAGAGGACCCGGGTTCGATCCCCAGTACCCATATGGTGGCTAAGAACTGTCTGTAACTCCAATTCCAGGAGAACTCTAGTTCCAGGGGAATCCAACACCCTCTTCTGACCTCCGTGCCATTGCATGACACAGGTACACAAACCTGCATGCAGACAGTACACTCATACACATAAAACATAAATAAATAAATAATTAAAAAAATACATATCATTGGCATAGTTTTCAGTTGTTATTTTTTTTAAACTGCTCTTTAAGCATGTCTTTTCTTCCAGTGAATAGTTCTATTAATTTTAATAAATGCACACACCACCACAGTCCACACATAGCATAGTTCATCACTTCAAAATCTCCCTCAGAGCCTTGTGTTGTCATCAACTCTCTTCACTCCAGTCATACTAATGGAAGCAAAGCATGTCGTTTTTAACCATGAAATCATTGAGATAATTATTTGTGGAAAGCAAATTACAAGGAAAATAGTTATATACTCAAACTTTGATTATCTAAGATGATTTTGCCACTGGAATTAATACCCTATTTTAGCACATAACAACAGCTACCTTCTGTCTTTAGTAACCTTTGGAACAAAATTTTTATAAGGAAATTTTATTTCTCCTCCTGGGCCTCAGGCCTGCCTTGCATTTCCTGCAACAGCTAATGTTTTCCCCATTTCCCGTGCCTGGAGAACCAATTGTATAAATCTCTTCATGGCTTACAGTCTTCACCCCATTTTGGTACCTTGAAATCTGCCACAGTGGGAATATTTATACTATGGAAATTGAAAAATGCTCTAAATTGTGGCTTCCCTTCAGAGAACTAGTAGTTGAAGCAATTTATCAGCACACGGTGGTCTCATGTAGTCTTTACTTTCTGATAAATATTTTCTGAAATATATGTTACTCTGTAAGAGTAGTGTGGTTTCACAAATTACCCTTTGGGGGCCTCATTGTAATAATTTACGCGCTTCTTTTTTAAAATTACTTATTTATTTATTTATTTATTTATTTATTTATTTATTTATTTATTTATGTGTATGAATGTACTGTCTGCATGCAGGTCTGTGCACCCGTGTCGTGCAATGCCGCGGAGGTCAGAAGAGGGTGTCAGATTCCCCTGGAACTGGAGTTCTCCTGGAATTGGAGCTACAGACGGTTCTCAGCTGCCATGTGGGTGCTGGGGATCAAACCCAGGTCCTCTGCAAGAGCGGTCAGCACTCTTAACTGCTAGGCCATCCCTCCAGCCCAGTTTACGCACTTCTAATTTAAAGTGTGTGTGTGTGTGTGTGTGTGTGTGTGTGTGTGTGTGTGTTTCACTTTTCCTTTCTTGGGGGGGACAGTTGGTCTTTTTCTGAAAGCCTGTACTTCTTATTTGTTAACCCTGTTCATATTTCGTTGAATATATTAACCAAGTCCACTAAGTATGCATGTGGAATAAAATTAAGTGACAGTCAAAGGACTTCTTTTACAGAATAAAGTTCTTATATAAGGAACATCATGGTGATGGTTGGAACCTTTTGTGACAACTACCTTGGTTGCCCTGGGCAGTTTTGCGGACATTTGGCCTCTGTAGTTGCACAGAGCCCTTTGCTAAGAATGGCAGCATGGCTAATGTTTTCTTAATTCTGGTTGGCTTGGGGTTCTCTTTGTCCCATTTGCTAAGGATTCCCTAAGTTATGTTGCCAATTATGATGGTTATTCACATGTCTTTTTTCCTTTAGATTTTAGAAAGTTGAGGGTTTTTTTTAATTTCTAGTGTTTTGATCAGTAGGATACTGCTATATTAACTACAGATGGATGCTTGCTCAGATCACACAGAAATCTGAATATGTACTTAAAATGATCTCTATTCTCATTCATTATATACTGATTTCTTTAAGGGGGTAACATCAGAATAAAAATATTATAATGTTATGCATCTACCTTAAGTTTATATATATAAAAGACTGATTTCAACCCATTACTTACAAGTAAAGACTTTTCTTATTATTGTATACTATGTTTTATTATTGTATACTGTGTTTTATATTTTATTTTGCTGGGCATTAAGCTCAGGGCCTTATACATCCTAGGTATTCTATCAGTAATGTTGATGTCCACTGAAATGTATAATTTAAGTAATATCATGCCTTCAAGATGTGTGGAGTTTTCAGGAACAGATTCTTTTTTTTAATTTTATTTATTTTCGTATGTGTATGAATGTACTGTCTGCATGTAGGTTTGTGCACCCGTGTTGTGCAGTGCTGAGGAGGTCAGAAGAAGGTGTCGGATTCCCGTGGAACTGGAGTTAAAGATGGTTTTCATCCGCCATGTGGGTGCTGGGGATCGAACCCGGGTCCTCTGCAAGAGCAGTCGGCACTGTTAACCACTAGGCCATCTCTCCAGCCCCTCAGAAACAGATTCTTATCAACTACCTCTGCTTGGGAACCAGGAGGAATGGCATGAGTCTATGCTGGTTGTAGAGGCCTCTGAGCCCTGTCTGAGCAACAACTATATAGTTACTTTTATAGCATTATGTACCCATTGAGGTGCAAGGACTGTAGCAGAAGAAGGGGGCACAGAGAATGTGAGAGCCAGAGATTGGAAGAAGGGCGATGAAATGCTATGTTTCTTCTAAGCACAATTCAATCATAATAATCATGAGCTCATAACAGCTGTACCTCCTGGCCCAAGGCCTATACAAGACTGGCCTGGAAAACACTCAGCTATGTTTGGAAGGACTCATGGGGCCCTAGCATTTACTGCTGAATATTGACAACTAGCAGATTCTACCTAAGCCAGAGGGAGGCATAGTATCTAGATGTGAGTCCACCAGGCTCCAATGCCTATTTCCAAACCCTTGGTCACACTGTGATATATATATATANNNNTATATTTTTTTTTTTTTTTTTTTTAAATCACACCGAGTCCAGGTGTGGTGGCACACACCTTTAATCCCAGCACTTGAGAGGCAGAGGCAGGTAGATCTCTGCGAATTCAAGGCCAGCCTGGTTTACATAGTGAGTTCCAGTCCAGCTGAGGCTACAGGGAAACCCTGTCTCAAAAATATAAAAATAATTCACACAGAGAACTTGGGAAAACAGCTGACACAAGCATACTGAACTGCTATAGACACTTCTTTTTCCATTGTAGATTGTATTGTGTTAAATTTTCCTCTCTGAATATCACATTCTCGTGTATATGTATTCTTAAGATTTGCTCATTGGTTTCTAATACTACATTTGTCACAATAAAGAAATAATTAAGAAAATTTGAGTGATTTTATTTACACTTTGGATCCAGAGGGTAGCCCTCCTTCCATTCTCTCTTTTTTAAATTTTTATTGAGTTTTTGTGTATTTCATACACATCTTTTTTTCTATACACAACATCTTAAGCATTGTTACACCCCCTTCCTCATAGGCACCCTCCCATAGCATCTCACTGGAATTCATGCATTCTGTCCTTTGTGTTAAGGTTAAGTTAGTGTTTCCAGTCATCCCTCAGTGGAGGTTCAACCACTGAGGTCTAATCATCCTATCTTCAGTCACTTCTTTTAAGATCAACTCTTCTTCAATCAACAGTGATCAGCTGCCAATAGTTCTTCAGCTGGCCATTTCCCCAGTATGACGCTGGGATTTTGTCAGCTTGAATTTACCTTCCATTCTTCTATTAAATTTGCATTGTAAAAGTCAGCTTTGCAGCCAGGTGTGGTGGCACAAGCCTTTAATCCCAGCACTAGGGAGGCAGAGGCAGGTGGATCTCTGTGATTTCAAGGCCAGCCTGGTCTACAGAGTGAGTTCCAAGCCAGCTGGGGCTACAGGGAGACCCTGTCTCAAAAAGACCCACCCCCCCAAAAAAAAAAAGAAAAAGAAAAAAGAAAATAAAATGTCAGTTTTCCTGTCTTGAAAATGTAGGCATTTCTCAGTCTACTTCATTAATTTTACCAAGGCAACAAATGAGATAATTGATGTGAGATTAATCTCTGAATGTAAAGAATCCTCTAAGGGTCACTTGGCATGGCTTTTATTAAGATCATTTGCTACTTTTCATCCCCTCCAAGTGTCCCTCCTCATTGTAAAGCTTTATTCATATTTTGGCAGGCCTCGACATGGTCCTGGGTTTCTAGAAGTGCACTAGTCACTTACTGTTCTTACCAGTGAATTAAGTAGTGATAAATATCTGAGGAAAAAGACTAAGCCAAGAGAGAGAGAGAGATAGGATGGCATTAAGGCTGATAACAGGAAGAGGCCTGAATGATCACATTGGAATTGCTTCCCATTAGAAAATTCTGACCTTTTCCTTTTCTTGTCAAAGTTAACTAACAATATGCAGATGGTAGGTGGGGACTTGTGCTTCATTAATACCTTATTTGAGGAATAATTCTTTATCTTTACTATTTTGTTTCTATGTCCATATATTTCCTAACATAAAAATAGGGGCTCAAACATTGCTGTTTAACAGTACCAAGCACATGAGAATCATCTTGTCAATTTTTTTTCATGCCTCAATCTTCCAAGTATGGCCCTTAGATGAGCAGTACTGTTGGCAACAGACAATGGAGAATGCAGGCAAATCCCAGAACTCTCAACCCAAATTTGCATTTGAGAAAGATCCCAAGAGAACTCACTTGCATATTAAAGCTGAAGACATGTCATACAACACTGTAGCAAAGGTCAAGCTCACTTCAAGAAATTTTCAGTTTTTTCATCATGGAAGAAGCCTAAATATCTTTCTTTTTAACATTTTTATTTATTATTATTATTATTATTATTATTATTATTATTATTATTTTGGTCTTTTTGAGACAGGGTCTCTATGTAGCCCCAGCTGTCCTGGAACTCGCTCTGTAAACCCGGCTGGCCTTGAACTCACAAAGATCCACCTGCCTCTGCCTCCCAAGTGCTAGGATTAAAGGCATGTGCCACCATGCTTGGCTTATTATTTTTATGTATATGAGTGTACTGTCTGCATGTAGGTTGGTGCACCTGTATTGTGCGATGCCACAGAGGTCAGAAGAGGGCTTCGGATTCCCCTGGAACTGGAGTTAAAGACTGTTCTTAGCCATCATGTGGGTGCTGGGAATCGAACCCGGGTCCTCTGCAAGAGCAGTCAGTGCTCTTAACTGCTGAGCCATCTCTCCAGCCCCTATCCTTCTGTTTTTAGAAAAGTCCCCAGTCATGAACTGCTCAGAATGCTCAGTGAAGTTTCTCCATCACTGTCTTGGTGTTTCCACTTTCAGAACCTCTATCACTGGCAATTATCAAACATCGGTTGCTTAAATTTTCTATTTTGGAACTTTTGGTCATATTTCATTGTTTCCTAGCTTACTAATTAATAAACTTTCTCTAAATTTAATAAATCTTTTTCTAAAATGGTCTTCTAGCACCTGTATAACATTACTTATTGCAGATCAAGGATTTAAGATGATTAGTTTTATTGCTCTGTGCAAGCTGAATAATTCTTCCTGGAAATATAACTCACCCATGTTCTCATGTTTGAGTTTTATTATTTCTCACCATAGATTAGCACTGCAGTTTTGAAACTCATCTTAGTATCGTATCTTTTTGATGTTTCTTTTTTGGAAATAAGGTCCCCTTGTAGCTCCAGCTGGTTTGGAACTCACCACGTAGATTACTCTGGCCTTGACTTCACAGAGATTCAGCTACTTCTGCCTCCTGAGTGCTGAGGGATAGGATTGACATATGTGCTCCCAGGGCCAGGGTCACACCTTTATTTTGATTTTTATATAATGAATAAACTAAGGGACTAGAAAGAAATTAATATAATTGGATAGCTTTTAAAAGTGCTTTTTTTTTCTAAAAATATGTGATTAAGGGAGTTTATAATATGCAACATGGATTTTCTATTTTAAATATTATTTATCAAATATCAGTGACAAAGCATACTCTTTAGAAGTCTTCATTTAAATAATTCTCAATTAGGGGAGTGGAGAGATGGATCAAAGGTTAAAAGCACTGGCTGCTCTTGCAGAGGACCTGAGTTCAATTCCCAGGACCCACATGTCGGCTAATAGCCATCCATAACTCCTGTCCCAGGGGATCTTACACCCTCTTTTGACCTCCATGGGCATTGCCGTGGCACAGGTGCACTTACATACATGCAGACAATACACTCATACACATAAAATAAAATGAAAAATATTAAAAAAAAGAATTCTCAATTTACGTGAGATAAACTCAACTTCAATAATCAAATTAAACTTGAAAGGCAGTCTTTACTTCAGCATGTTGGCAGGTCAAGGTTTCGATTCTGAAGTCCTTGATTTGAATTGTAATCACACAAGACAATGTTACTAATGATTTTACATTTGCTGAACTCGGAATATAAATTGTACATGCCAAAGATTATTTATTTGTGTTGTACTTGGGAAGCAGGGAGTATTCCCTATTATCTGTAAAAACATTAACCATATTGTCTAAAATGAGGTTGATTCACCAAGAAGCCACTGACATCTTGAGCTGGACAATTCTTTGTTTTGAAGCATACCCTGTGTGTTATAAGATGATTAATAGGAGTCCCATTCCTCAGCAGGACAAGCCCCTGGCTTTAGCAACCACAAATATCATACACATTGTCAAATATCCTCCGAAGTAAAATATTTCCTTCCAGTTGATTACTACTGATCTCAAGAATAAATGGAAACTGAAAAGGAATCTGTCCATTTTCCCAATCTAAGTAAGGGACTCTGAGTTTTTGTGTTATTCTTTGTCCCTGTGACAAAATACCTGGCAGCACGACTCATGCCAGAATCAATTTATTTGGGATCCTGGTTCCGTAGGGATTTCAGTAAATCATGGCAGGGCATGGTGGCAGAGCAGCTCTGTCCTTAGCAGTGAGACAATAGACCTAGGGCTCTCCTTATCAGTGCTACAGCTGGCAGTGTTGGCTGGAACCAGAAGTAGATACAGCTTTCAAGGCCTGCCTCTAGTGACCTGTTTCTACCAGACAGACCCATGTCTAAAAGGACTCACGTCATCCCCCAAAGAACTTTACCAACTGTGGACCAGTTATTCAAATGCACAAGCCTTTAGCGGACATTTCACATCTAAACCATAACAGTTTCCATTGTTACTAATTTATATATTGTGGCTGTGTGAATTGCTATGTGTCAGAAAAGTGTTGGTACATTGGATTTCTATTTAAAGATGGTTCCAAATGTTAAAAGTAATTGGTTCTCTAAAAACCACACAAATGCAGCCTGGTGAGACAGGTCATCAGTTAACAGCTCCTACTGTTTTCCAGAGGACCAGAGTTTGGTTCTCAGCACCTATGTCAGGCGGCTGGCAACTGCTTGCAACTCTAGCTCCAGGTGTTCTGATGCCTCTGGACTCTGCAGACACCCACACTCATGTGAACATACTCCCCAACCGACACATACACAACAGAGAGAGAGAGACAGACAGACAGATAGAGACAGAGAAAATTAAAAATAATATAAATCTTAAACCACTCAAGCCAAAACAAAATACACAAATATATTTTCTTTTTTTAAAATTTATTATTGTTATTAAACTTTTTCCATAAATCATACATCATTTTTCAATCGAATTTGGGGTTACTTCCCTTTCCTTGCCCCTGAGTTCCTGCACTCTGCTATACATGTCTTGCATCTTTTTCCGAGTCTTTCCAGAGTTTTTTTTTTTTTTTTCAAAGCAGAGGCTTATTGTTTTGGGGAGAACTTCACTATTTCAGTCTTTTTTTCCCCCGTTCTTTTGTTGTTCTCTCCAACTTATATTGCATATATATATAATATTATAGTATAATTTGTGTGTGTGTGTGTGTGTGTGTGTGTGTGTGTGTGTGTGTAAACAAACCCATTTTCTTTTTGAGTTAAGGAAACATTCTTCCTTCTGAATTTTTAAAGCTCTTTAAATCAAGTGAAAAGTAAAGCCATTTACCTGGGAAGGCCAAATAAGGAAATGAGTGGCCACAGTTACTGGAATGCTTCATGTGCAAGTGGCTGCTTGGGCCTGATAACTTAGTCACATGGAACCTCATGGTTTTTCTCTCTGAATATACAAAGTGATAGGTTGTATGAGGGAGCCGCCTGGGAGCGTAAGTGACCTAGCGATCAAATCCAAGCCCCTGAGAACCTAGCTTGATTGTCCAAGGAGGGAAAGAGTTAAATGTACAGCTTCATTGTGCAAGCAGGATTGAGTCCCACCACTAGACGTCCATCTGGTATTGCCGTTGTTAGCTTTCATTGATGATCGTCCTGTATTTACCTATGGCCTGCCTTCTTCTGTCACTACCATGCTTGTCAACTTCTAGCATATCTATTCTTCTTCTATGCACCATTTTTAACCAAATGGTTTTTTCCAAGTGTTTTTCATTTAGTTAGACCTGGGCTTGCAAGGAAACTGCTGGTGCAATTTAATCCACTTAAGCCATGGCCTTCCTTGCAAGTGTTACCCTCATTCCGCCTGAAAAAATAACTTCTGTTCGAATGAGTGTTTCTTCCTCTGCCAGCAGATCATTATCCTCAAACCTGTTTCCCAACACCACTTGCATTGATTTTTGTTCCTTATTGCTATTTATAGATTTTCCTTTTCATTCTGCATCTACTTATTGGTTTTTCCATCCTTATATGACATGTTCATATTCTGTGAATTCTTAAATGTGTTTTAGGACACTGGGAGAGTAAAGTTTGCTTACTTGACCCTAATCTTTTTGTTCTTTAGATCCCCACATATCTGTTATTTTTAACTTCAGACTAGTGAACTTGTTTTGTGTGTTATTTAAAAGGTGTGCTCCTAGGCTCCTTTTGGCCCAAACTGAGTATTAAACTGTGACACCTCACGTCTGCATGGCTCATATTACGGCCAGTGGATCTGGGCGTGACAAACCATCACAAGCCTCAGGCATCTCGTCACGTCTGGATTCACCTCCCCCTTCCCACAAGATGTGGTTCTCACCTGACCTCTAACTGGCCTCTCCCAAAGTCCCATGTTTTCTAATACCTCTTGAGTCTCCAAGTCATATTACCCTTAGCTTCCTAGAGAGAATTTCTGTGATGTCACAGCAGCAAAATCTTGTTTCTTCAGGCAATTCTTCTGAAGGAAATCATGAATTGCCTCATTGCTAAAACTTCTGTCATATTCTCTTCTGTGTTCACAGTCACTACAGAATGACCTCTCAGATTCATTCCAGAGAAGTAGAAGTGGAGTTTCCCACAACACAATGTGTGCATGAGCCCCTTTGGCCTTTTCATTGAGACTGAAGGATAGGCTCATTGTGTTGGCTCTGTTCTTTTCCTTTTGATTTTCCAGGAATTTTTTTTTTTTTTTTGCTTTCTTTTGGGGCCTCACTGAGGGCATGACTCCATACCTTTTCCATAAGTGTCACACTTTCTGGATTTTCCTAAGCCTAAGCTTTTGTATGTTTATATAACTCTCACATTGGAGAATAGTCAGTATATCATCAAGTTATGCCTTTAAAAAAGCTTATTAAGCCCAACTTACAAATCTCCTCCTTGGAAATCTTATCACTTTGTAATTGTTCAAAAAACAGAAATGAAAGCAGCTTTATCTTTTACAAATATTTTATTTATTATTTTTGTTTTATGTGCATGAACATACTGCTTGCATGTACATAAGTGCACCCTTGTTTTGCAGTGCCCAGGGACCTCAGAAGAGGGAATAGGATTCCCTTAGAACTGGAGTTACAGGTGGTTTTTAGCTGCCATGTGGGTACTGGGAACCGAATCACGATCCTGTGCAAGAGCAGACAGTTCTCCGAACTGCTGAGCTATCTCTCAAGCCCCTTCACAAATATTTTATTTATTTATTTATTTATTTATTTATTTATTTATTTATTTATTTATTTATCTATTTTGAGACAGGGTCTCCCTGTAGTTCCGGCTGTCTTGGAACTCACTTTGTAGACCAGGCTGGCCTCGAACTCACAAAGATCCACCTGCCTTTGCCTCCCAAGTGCTGGGATTAAAGGCGTGCACACCACACCCAGCTTATTTATTTATTTATTTATTTATTTATTTATTTATTTATTTATTTATATTTTAGGTGTATGTAAGCAAACCTTTTTCATGCAGTGCCAGTAAAGTTCAGAAGAGGGTGTCAGATCCCTCGTAACTGTACTTATGGATAGTTGTTAGCTGTGATGTGGATGCTGGTAACAGAACCCGGGTCCTCTGCAAGAGCGACCAGTGCTGTTACCTGCTCAGGTCTCAAAGCATTTTTTTTTAATTTTATTTATTTATTTATTTATTTATTTATTTGAATTTACTGTCTACATGTAGGTTTGTGCACCCGTGTCATGCAATTCTGCAGAGGTCAGAAGAGGGTGTCAGATTCCTCTGGAACTGGAGTTAAAGACAGCCCTCAGCAACCATGTGGGTGCTGGGGATCGAACCCGGGTCCTCTGCAAGAGCAGTTGATGGTCTTAAATGCTAGGCCATCTCTCCAGCCCCTCAAAGCACTTTCATCTCGTTTCCAAAGCACTTTTATCTTGAGCCTGCAATCAGCAGCCAGTCATACCTTCATGTGAAAGGCTCAGCAACCAAAATTTCCTTTATAATGTTTAAACTTCCAGACTTACTTCAATAGATGTCTTAGATATTTTAATTAAAACCAAAAGTTTCAAATGTCATATCTACCCCCACAATTCAAAGATCCCAAAGAACAAACATAATGCACATATCTTAATGTTTGGCTCCAGAAGATGCTGTTACTCCAAGTTTGGATAATTTCTTCATTAGGTATATTACACTCCTAGCAGTATTAGGTCCATATTAGTTTGGTACCAGTAGCTGCATTAAGATTCTTAATAGTCCTCATACTAAAACTCACATCATTATTAGTGCCAACACTGGGATTTGCCGGGATTTGCACCATTGTCCGTCCCCTCCCCACCATTGTTATGATCAGCGTTAACGTTACTACACTTTTCTGAACTGAAAATTTACTAAGTGAATGAAAATGGTCTGTATATAGAGTTACTGGCTCAGAATGTTTCTTTGAAGTTCAAAATTCAAAGATTTTAATCTGAGATTCTCAACTAGGACATCAAGAACAAAGTTTTGGTAATCCAGTTTTCCTACCTTAATGGGTTTCATTGATCTAGATCTGTAATCATTTATAGAGTATTAAACTCTGAACTCTCTAAGCTTTCATATTTTCCTGAAGCCTGATAAATCACGATCATCAAAATCAAATTCATTTAGAGTGCTTTTAATATCATTTTCATTGAAAATTTCTGTGGTAGCTTTTTGTTGCCTAATCAAAGATGGAATCAGTCTTCCTTTACCCAAGATTGAAAGGTTTATAAGAACGTGGAATTTTCTGTGATAAAACCAGGAAAGTCCTTAGGATAATTAGTCACTTTATAGTCTAGAGAAGTGGTTCTCAGAACTCACCCTAATTGATGTGATAGACCCTTAAAATATTTGAGAGTCTACAACCCCAGATATTCTGATTTTATTTATTAATATTTAAAACATTGTTTTAAATTGGTACATAAACCTTGATATGTTAATGAGGTGCCATGTAACATGTAACATTTATCATTCCTTTATGGTAAAAACTACAAGATGTTTTCATCACCTTTTAAATTGTATAGTTCATTATTATAATATGAAATCACCCTACTGCGCACCAGTGCTCCAGACCTTCCAGTTTCTTGCCTCACTGAAAAAGTAGGCATGGGTCAGGCTTCTACAACTATCCCCACCCTTACCTACTCTCCTTGTCTTCTGGAAACCACCATTATATTTTCAAGTTCGATGAAATCAATTGTTTGGGTCCACAGATGACTAAGATTGTGTTGTCCTTGTCTTCTATGTCTTACTTCATTTAACATAATATTATCCTGTTCCATCCCAGTTGTTTTAAATGACAAGATTCCATTCTTCTATTCTTTTTTTTCTATTACTTTTTAATTATTTTTTTTCCATTTTTTAACAATAAGTAATAATTTATGAGTACAAGCATCTTTCATGTAAAACCAATTTGCAAGCAGTTGTGCCCAAACCCACACAGCCCAAGGGTTCCAGCTGGGGGGCTTGTATAGCATTCCAGTGTGTATTCTTTTTATTGTTGTCATTTTGTTTTGATTTTTGAGGCAGTCTCCCTGTAGTCCCAGCTGACCTAGAACTATTTGATGTACACCAGGATGGCTTCAGTCTCACAGAGATCCATCTGCTTTTGCCTCCTTAGTGCTAGGATCAAAGGCATGTACCACCATGCCTATCTGTCCATTGTATATTCTGATTGAACAAGCTTGGGGCACTGCTCAGGCAAAGATATTTTAGTATTATTCCCAGGTTCTTGTGTGTTTGTGCGCGCGCGTGTGTGTGTGTGTGTGTGTGTGTGTGTGTGTAATCAGGGTGAATAACCACACCTTCTATACAGTTTGAAAAAACTTCTGAAACATTTTATTGTCCACTTTGACCTTCTGGAATCCAAAAGAAATTGTATTTGCTAAACACATATTTAGGTTAACCAGCGTGTAGTATTTTCAGTGAGTATTATTATTATTATTATTATTATTATTATTATTTTAAATAAAAGTCATGTGCCACCATGCCCAGCTTAAAAACGGTTCTTAGCCACCATGTGGGTGCTAGGAATTGAACTCAGGTCCTCTGCAAGAGCAGCTGGCTCTCCCAACCACTGAGCCATCTCTCCAGCCCCTTCAGTGAGTATTATTGAGAGGAATCATACACATTTTTCTTGAGCATATCATGTTCTTTAAACAATCATTTTATGTATTATTTTTGGTATATTTTATGTCTTTGAATGTATTGGCTGCATGTATGTAAGTATACCTGTATCATGCAGTGCACACAGAGGCCCAAAGAGAACATCAGATCCCATAGAACTGTAGTTATGCACAGTTGTTACCTGCTACATAGGTGCTAGAAACTAAATTTGGGCCCGGTAGAAGAAAAGCCAAATGTTCTTCATCTCTCAAGCCCCCCACCCCCTTATTGTGTTCTTTTTAGTCTTTGAGTATCATGGTTGTGTCATGGCTGTTTACAAAATTGTTTAATTTTCAATACCTCTGTCAGTGATAATTTTTTATTGATGTTTTGTGTATTTCATACATCATTTTTCAATTCAGTTCAGGCATATTTCCCTTTCCCTTCCCTCCACCCCACTGCACCCCATCCCAGGTCATGCATTTTGCCATAACTGTCCTGCATCTTTCTTTCAGTCTTTTTTTGTAATTTTTTATATTATTCCAAAATATGCATATATACACTCCACACATAAGTCAAAATTAAAAAATCTGAAAATAAACTACAGGTTGATTTCTAAATACATTTAAAGATTCACATTTTTTTTTTTTTTTTTTTGTCCTTGTCTTTTCGAGACAGGGTCTCCCTGTAGCCCTTTGCATGCAGGTATAAAGTCATGTAACTTTACATTCTTTTTTTAGAATATGACTACTGTATTAGTCACTTTTATGTTGCTGTGATAAAACACCATGACCAAAGGAACTTATAAAAGGGTTCCAGGGAATCAGAGTCCATTGTGGCTGAAGGCATGGTGGCTAAGGCTGGATCAGCAAGCCAAGGGTCACATCTCTTTCTTGAGCACAGGAAGCAGAGAGAGAGCCGACTGGAAGCCACAAGGCTTGTTAAACTCACTAAGCCTGCCCCCAATAACGTACTTCCTCTAGCATGGGCACACCTTCTAAGACCTCCAAGAACAGTGCCACCAACTGGAGACAAATGTCTGAATACTTAAAGCCTATGGGGGACACTCATTCAAACCACCACAACTACATATCCTCCATCTATATATGGTAATTACAATGTGTGAATATAAGTGGTATGATAATTCTAGAGCCCATTTATAGATTCACATTGTAATAGCACAGTTGCTTTCAGATACAATGAAATGTAATAATAAAGTTGCTCAGTTTGACTACCACCTGGGGATTTGGTGTTAGCATCCACAAATGAGGGAAACCATTCGCCTTTTTTTTTTCCCCTGGGACTGTGTTACTTCACTTAGCATAATTGCTTTGACTTCCATCCATTTACCAGCAAATCTCATGATGTCATCTTTCTTTACTGCTGCATAGAACTCCATTGTGTAGATGTACCACATTTTTGTTAGCCAGTCATCAGTTGAGGGACAGTTGGGTTGGTTCCAGGTCTTTGCTATTGTGAAGAGAGCTGCAATAAACATAGCTGTGCATGTATCTTTGCGGTAGGATGCGTCTTGTGGGTATATACCCAGGAGTGGTATGGCTGGGTCAGGTGGTAGGCTCATTTTGACTTTTTTAAGGATTTTCCACACTGCTTCCACAGTGGTTGTACCAGTTTACATTCCCACCAGCAGAGGATGAGTGTTTCCTTTTCCCCACAAGCTCTCCAGCATTTGGTGTCTTTTGTTTTCTTGATCTTGGCTAGTCTTATTGGAGTGAGATGATACCTTAGTGTGGTTTTAATTTGCATTTCCTTAATTATTAGTGATGTTGAACACTTTTTAAGATGTTTCTTAGCCATCTTTAGTGATAATTTTTTAAGCTCATATTGTTCTATTCATGACAAACCTGGAAACCATTTTGACTTTCTGTTGAGAACAAAGGGTTTCAGATTCATCTTGATATTTCTTGCCAGAAGACATGGAATCTGTTAGTCTTCAGAGATTCCTTGTTCATTCAATAGAGAAAATTTTATTTACACCCCAAATTTTGGCTCTGTGTATGGGAGAAAGGAGGCATATCAGATTATCTTACATAAGTACTGGTAGAACATGGACCCATAATCTTGTCTGCAGCTGAAACATTACCTTGTCTCATCACATTACATTGTCTCACACAAGTACTGGTAGAACATGGACCCATAATCTTGTCTGCAGCTGAAACATTGCCTTGTCTCATCATATCAGACTGTCTTACATAAGTACTGGTAGAACATGGACCCATAATCTTGTCCGCAGCTGAAACATTGCCTTGTCTCAATACTTTGGGGATGCATCTTACACTTAAAATATTTTATACATCTTTTAAAAAATGATATTGAACTATTTTTTGCACTTTTTCCCAAACATTAAAATTCCACTATTCCTTTATTTACACTTTTCCTTATTTTTAACTGTGAATCAGGATAACTATTTATGCATATAACTATGTATTAGTATTTTGTTGTTGATATTTATTTATTTTTTTGTTTTGTTTTTGGTCTTTTCGAGACAGGGTCTTCCTGCAGCCCCAGCTATCCTGGAACTCACTCTGTAGACCAGGCTGGCCTTGAACTCACAAAGATCCGCCTGCCTCTGCCTCCCAAGTGCTGGGACTAAAGGCGTGCACCACCACGCCCGGCTTGTTGTTGATATTTAAATGCATGTGGAAACACCCTGTTCTATGTTCTAGGCCCAAACTCTCACTAGTCCTCATATTTTTGAATTGTCATCACTCCTTAACATACTTCTTCATGGCTGGACGTGGTGGGGCACACCTTTAATCCTAGCACTGGGGAGGCAGATGCAGGCAGATCTCTGCAAGTTCAAGGCCAGCCTGGTCTGCATAGGGAGCTCCAGGCAGCTGGGACTAAAAGGGAGAACCAGTCTCAAAAAGACCAAAAAAATACATATTTCTTTTTGGGGGACATTGCATTCCTTTTATTTCTCGAGAATTTCATGCATGAGAATTTGCATCATTTGCATACCTTCCAGTTCTCCAGCTGCTCCTTTCTCCTCCTACCCCCTCAAAATTTCTCATTCTTGTCTTTGATAATTATTGTTATACATACATATATTTATAAACACATACACACACATAGTTCACTGGGTGCTTTTATTTGTGCTCTTGTGTACATGTGTTTAGGACTGAACACTTGAGGTTGGATAAGCCACCAGGGAGCTCATCCCTGAAGAAAATTGATTCTCTCTTCCTGAGCATCCATCAATTGTCTTTGGTCTTCAAGGGGGGGGGGGCGTCCCTAACAAATATCCCCATCGTTATGCAGGTCTTATTAGGCTATCATACTGTAGAGATTTCAGGAGTAGTTTATCTATTGTGTATAGAATGTATTAACTAGCAGCAGATATCGTGTTCTTCTGGCCCTTACAATCTTTCTGCCCTGTGTTCCATGATGTTTGTTAAGCCTTAGGTGGAGATACTGAAATGTAGACTTATCAGTTAGAATTGTGCACCCCAAAGTCACTTATTCTCTTCATGTTGACCAGTTCTGGAACTTTATGAAAGTCTTCATCTGTTTCAAAAAGAAGCTTCTTGACTGGAGAGATGGCTCAGTAGTTGATAGCACTGACTGCTCTTGCAGAGGACCTGGGTTCGACTCCCAGCGCCCACATGGCAGCTAAGAACCATCCTTAATTCCAGTTCCAGGGAAATCCGACATCCTCCTCTTACCTCCATGGCATTGCAGGACATGTGTGCACCAACCCACATGCAGACAGTACACTCATACACATAAAAAATAATAAATTTTAAAAAATTAATAAAAAAACAAAAAAAAAGCTTCTTTGGGGGCTAGAGAGATGACTTCAGCATTTAAGAGCACTGGCTGTTCTTGCAGATGAACTGGCTTTGGTTTCCAGGAACCACTTGGTAGCTAATAATTGTTTGTTCCTCTTGGACTACTCTGTCCAGCAACTCAAAGAGATGTTTCCTCTGCCTGGCACTGGGATTATTGTTAAGTAGTCTTCAGTTACACACAAAGAGTCTCTCTCTTTCTCTCTTTTACACACACACATACACACACACACACACACGTGCACTGTGTGTGTATGTGTGTCTATTATGTTTATAGTTAGGTAAAGAATGAGGTTTCTTTATGATTGCTTTTCAGATTATTTCTTAAATATACCAATATTTTATACTATTACTGAACTGAACTAATCTCATTATTTTTATTTCATTATTTCAATGGGCCTCTAGAAAAATTGTTTATAGAAAGAACATTACTATTTACATATACTAGACATCACTTCAGCATCTCTCACGTGTGATTCACTATCTTTTAAACTGATATATGTCCATAGGGAAACACCCATGATAGGCATTTATGATCTGCGTTCACAGTAAATACCAAGGAAATTGACCCTTAATGCACTTCAAATGCTCAAATTAACCATGCATTAAAATTTAGTGGTCCAAGGAAATGCTCACTAATGTCATCTTCATAACTTCTTATGGGAAGTGTATCATTTGCTGCAAAAATACATATTTCTTCATAAACCATAATCAACTGAATTTTATATACAAAGAGATATGACTCTGAAGTATGAGGAAGCAGGTATTTTGTTGCTATTTTAAAAGAGGTGGAGATACATGAGGAAACACCTTGTCTTTCATAATATTGGTTGGAAATTTATGTATAAGATTGAGACTCTTTTTTTTTTGTGAGTGGGAAGGTATCTTTGAATTCTTTCTCCAGTTGCTCGTTGTTGGAGTAAAGAAAGGTCATTGATATTTTTAAGGTTAATTTTGTATCCTGCCACTTTGCTGAAGCTGTTAATAGTTTCTAGGAGTTTTCTGGTGGAGTTTTTAGCATCCCTTAAGTAAACAATCATATCATCAGCAAATAGGGATAGTTTGACTTCCTCTTTTCCAATTAGTACTCCTTTAATTTCCTTTTCTTGCCTTATTGCTCTAGCAAGTGTTTCAAGCACTATATTGAAGAGGAGTGGTGACAGGGGGCAGCCTTGCCGAGTTCCTACCTTTAAAGGGAATGTTTCTGTCATTTCCCCATTTAGGATGATATTGGCTGTGGGTTTCCTGTATATGGCTTTGATTACATTGAGGAATGATCCCTCCAATCCAATTCCTTCTAGGACTTTAAGCATGAAGGGATGCTGGATTTTGTCAAAGGCTTTTTCAGCATCAATTGAGATGATGGTGTGGTTTTTGTCTTTGATTCCATTTATGTGTTTGATGATGTTTATTGATTTTCGTATGTTGAACCATCCCTGCATCTCTGGTATGAATCCAACTTGGTCATGATGGATGATCTTCTTGATGTGGGTCTGTATGCGATTTGCCAGTATTCTGTTTAGAATTTTGGCATCTGTGTTCATGAGGGAGATGGGTCTATAATTCTCCTTTTTNTATACATATGTATATGATGCACTAAGTCTATGTATGTGGTTAGATATGTTTTGTTGTCTGATATTTTATATTTAATTTTTTTGGTTCTTGGTTTTTGGGTCTTTTCGAGAGGATCGAGGGTCTTCCTGCGCCCCAGTGGACTCATCTGGGACTCGACTGGCTGTGACTAGGCCTTGGACTCGACAGCAAGATCGCGGGCCTGCCTCTGCCGGTCCACAGTGCTGGGGACTAAGGCGTGCCCCACGCCCGGGTTGGTTGATATTAATGCATGTGGAAGGACACCTGCTCGGTTCTATGTTCTACGGCCCAAAATCTCACTAGTCCTCGATAGGTTTTTGAAATTGTATCACTCCTTGAAACATACTTCTCACTGGCTGGACGTGGATGGGGACCACCTGGGTTTATTTATCTTCCATTATTGATCTTTGGTAGGCAGAATCAGGAGATTCTCGCAGTTAAGGCTGGTCTGCATAGGGAGCTCCAGGACAGCTGGGAAAAAAGGGAAACCAGGTCTCAAAAGACAAAAAAATACAAGTTTTATTTTGGGGGACCATTGCACTTCCTTTTATTTCCTGGAGATTTTCATGCATGAGAATTCATCTATTGCGATACCTTCCAGTTCTCAGCTGCGGTTCCTTCTCCTCTACCCCTCAAAATTCTCATTCTTGTTTTGATTACTATTATGTATTATACATACATTTTTTAAATATTTAGAGAACACATATCAAACACATAGTCTCAACTGGGTGTTTTATTTGTGCTCTTGTGTACATGTGTTTAGGTACTGAACACTTGAGGTTTGGATAAGCCACCAGGGACCGTCCTGGAATATGATGGTTCGTCTGGTACCTGAGTCATCGACGTAGCTCATGTCTTTGTCTTCAAGGCGGGGGGGGGGCGTCCCAACAAATATCCCCATCGTTTATGCAGGACTCTTATTAGGCTATCATACTGTAGAGATTTCAGGAGTAGTTTATCTTTGTGTCTTATGAATTAGGTATTAACTGGCAGCAGATTGATCGTGTGTCTTCTGGCCTTACAATCTTTCTGGCAGCCTGATGTTCCATGATGTGTTATAGCGCTTAGGTGGAGATAATGAAATGTATGAGCTTATCAGTTAGAATTGTGGGGCTATCGCCCGAAGTCACTTATTATCGATTCAGTGATTGCAGTAGTTCTTGGACTTTGTATGAAATTCTTATCTGTTTCCAGAACAAGAAGCTTCTTGACTGGAGAGAGCTTGGCTCAGTAGTCTTGATGTAGCCGCTGACGTGCTGTCTTTGCAGAGGAGCGACGGGGTTCGACTCCAGCGGCCCACTGGCAGCTAATGAACGCACCTTAATTCCAGTTCAGGGGAAGATCCGACATCCTCCTTACCGTCCATGGCATTGCAGTGGACATGTGTCACAACCACACATCCAGACAGTACACGTTCCATACACATAAAAAATAATCATTTTAAAAAACTTCATAAAAAACAAAAAAAAAAAACTTCTTTTTGGGGCATAGAAAGACTGCTTCAGACAGTTACAGAGTCGGCTGTTCTTGCGATGAACATGGCTGTTGGTTCTCCAGAACTACATTGGTAGGCTAAATAATTGTTTGTTCCTCTTGGACTACTCATGTCTCACGCACTCAAAGAGATGTTTCCTCTGCCTTGGCACTGGGATTATTGTTAAGTATCTTCAGTTACACACAAAGAAGTTCTCTCTTTCTCTCTTTTACACACATCAATACACAACACACAGCACTGCACTGGTGGTGTATGTTGTCTATATGTGTTTATAGTTAGGTAAAGAATGAGGTTTCCTTTATGATTGCTTTTCAGATTATTTCTTAAATATACTATTTTATACTATGTACTGAACTGAACTAATCTCATTATTTTTATATTCATTTATCTTCATGGGCCCTCTAGAAACTGTGTTTATCAGAAAGAACAATTACTATTTACATATACTAGACATCACTTCAGCATCTCTCACGTGTGATTCACTATCTTTTAAACTGATATATGTCCATAGGGAAACACCCATGATAGGCATTTATGATCTGCGTTCACAGTAAATACCAAGGAAATTGACCCTTAATGCACTTCAAATGCTCAAATTAACCATGCATTAAAATTTAGTGGTCCAAGGAAATGCTCACTAATGTCATCTTCATAACTTCTTATGGGAAGTGTATCATTTGCTGCAAAAATACATATTTCTTCATAAACCATAATCAACTGAATTTTATATACAAAGAGATATGACTCTGAAGTATGAGGAAGCAGGTATTTTGTTGCTATTTTAAAAGAGGTGGAGATACATGAGGAAACACCTTGTCTTTCATAATGATTGGTTGACAATTTATGTATAAGATTGAGACTGCTTTTTTTTTTTTGTGAGTGGGAAGGTATAATTCCATTCTCGAAAATTTTCTTTTTTTTTGTTTTTTTTGGTTAAGAAGTCATTATTTTTAAGGTTTAATGTTGTGTATCCTGCACTTTTGCTGAAGCTTGTTAATCCAGTTTCTAGGAGTTTTCTGGTGGAGTTTTTTAGCATCCCTCTACACCGTCACCACATTGATTATCATCAGCCAAATAGGGACTAGTTTTTGACTTCCTCTTTCCATTTGATACTCCCTTATAATGTTCCTTTTCTTGCCTTATATTGTCTTTAGCAAGTGTTTCAAGCAATTATTTCATTTCTTCTACAATTGATGCCCAGTTTTATGCCACACATTGATGAAGATGCTGTCTTTTTCCCATTGTGTTTCTTGGCCCCTTTGTCAAAAATAGAGATGGCTGAAATTGGTATTGCTCAGGGTTACTGGATTTCGGTTTGTTCCATTGGTCAATCAGGGTCTGTTTTTGTGCCAGTACAGGCTGTTTTTATGACTATACCCTGAGTAATATGGTTTGAAGCGGTATAAGAGGATACGACCTCTGTTGTAAGCTCTATCTTTGCTCTGGGATCGTTTTTGCTATACGGGTCTTTTTGTTTTTCAAATGAATTTAAGGACTTTTTTTTCCACGCCTGTGAATGAAAATCTTTGGGGATTTTGATTGGTGAATGCATTCAATCTAACAGGAGTTTCTTAGAATGGACATTTTACAATCGTTAATTTTCCCAACCTGAGCATGCGGTGTTTTTCATCTTCTGATGTCTTCTTCCATTCTTCTTTCTTTGAGGTCTAAATTTTTGTTGTAGATTCTTTGGTGTCTTTGTATTAGGTTTGGATCCTAGGTATTCCTAATTGGTTTTTTGTGGCTATTTTGAGTGGGGAACGGTACTTTGCATTTCGTGTTGCTCCGTTGCTATGTTACTTGGTGTAAATAAAAGGCGTGCATGGTGATTTTTGGGTTAATTTTGTATCCGCCGTTATTGCTGAAGCCTGTTATGTTTTCTAGAAGTTTCTGGGTGAGTTTACTCCTTAAGATACGGTACCCTGTAAGTAAAGCAACCATATCAAATAGCAAGCAAGGGGATATATACGTCTCGCGTGTGACTTACTCGCTATTCCAGGATTTTCTAGGAGTTTTCTGGTGGAGTTTTTAGCATCCCTTAAGTAAACAATCATATCATCAGCAAATAGGGATAGCTTGACTTCCTCTTTTCCAATTAGTACTCCTTTAATTTCCTTTTCTTGCCTTATTGCTCTAGCAAGTGTTTCAAGCACTATATTGAAGAGGAGTGGTGAAGGGGGCAGCCTTGCCGAGTTCCTAACTTTAAAGGGAATGTTTCTGTCATTTCCCCATTTAGGATGATATTGGCTGTGGTTTTCCTGTATATGGCTTTGATTACATTGAGGAATGATCCCTCGAATCCAATTTCTTCTAGGACTTTAAGCATGAAGGGATGCTAGATTTTGTCTAAGGCTTTTTCAGCATCAATTGGGATGATGGTGTGGTTTTTGTCTTTCATTCCATTTATGTGTTTGGTGATGTTTATTGATTTTCATATGTTGAACCATCCCTGCATCTCTGGTATGACTCCAACTTGGTCATGGTGGATGTTCTTCTTGATGTGGGTCTGTATGCAATTTGCCGTATCCTGTTTAGAATACAATTTTAAGTTCTGTCTTGTATCTGTTTCTCAAGTCTTTTTTTTTTAAACTTTTTTGATGCAAAAGTTTACTGTTTGGGTAAGTTCTTTGACCAAGTCTTTTGTTGCTGTTGTTCCCTTTAAATTTTTTTTCTCCAAAAAGTTCTGGGATCACCAGCTCCCTCTCAGATTCTTGAGTGTTGGGATCACCAGCTCCATCTTAGAATCTTGAGTGCTGGGATCATGGGCTCCTACTCTACACCTTGAGTCCTGGGATCTTGGGTTTCATCTCAGCATCTTGAGTGCTGGGATCCTGGGCTCCATCTGGATATTTATTTGTTTTTATGAGTCATTTTGGTAGACAGAATTCTTGAAATGCCCCAAGATTTCTGGCCCTTTGTCCAGGTGTGGCAGCACAGGCCTGTAATCCCAGCAGTCTGGAGGTTGAGGCAGGAGGATTGAGAGTTGAAAGTCAGCCAGGGCTACATAAGAGCTTGTCTCAGAGAAAGAACAGAAAGAAGAGAAGAAGAGAAGAGAAGAGGGGAGGGGAGGAGAGAGGAGGGGAGGGAAGGGGAGGAGAGGAGAGGACAGGAGAGAAGAGAAGAGAAGAGAAGAGAAGAGAAGAGAAGAGAAGAGAAGAGAAGAGAAGAGAAGAGAAGAGAAAGGAAGGGAGAGGAAGAAAGAAAGGGAAGGGAGAGAGGGAGGGAGGAAGGAAGGAAGAAACAGAAAGAAACAAAGAGAAAATACAAGCAACACAGAGCATTTGCTCTGGCCTAAAATGTAAAAAGAGTAAAGTATAATGCCATTTTAGGACTGGGCATGGTGGTATATAACTTTAGCATCAGCGTTCCAGGAGGGAGAGGCAGGTAGAGCTCTGTGAGTTCGAGTCCAGCCTGGTCCACATAGCCAGTTCCTGACCAGCCAGGACTACATAATGAGACTAGATGGTCCATCTAGTCTCAGAACTCTGCAGCCAGCCTGCTCAGGTTCAAAGTCAGCTCCAGGCAGGCACTCAGTGTGCAGCCTGAGCAGTTGACCAATCCTTCCCTACTGGTTTCTTTGCCTAGAAGCTGAGGCAGGAAGACTGAAACACAGAGGCCAAGATTGAGACTCTTAATTGAAAATGAACATCCAAAAAGCAAATCTCCTGTGAAAATTACCATGGGATAAGGATGAAAAAAAATAAAACCTGTGTAATAAAGATGACTTTTAGTGAGTTTTGTGTTTATCCTCAGCTGATATGGGGGGAAGATGATGAGAAAACCAAGGTGACATAGCTAAATAGGCAGTTTCCTTTGCAATGAGTCTTTGCAATTTGATCTTAGATGTAGCTCTTAATTATTATAGCATCAAGTTTAATAAGGCAGTACACAAGGGGTTAGAGAGGTGGCTCAGTGTTTAAGGGCACTGGTTGTTCTTGCATAGGACTCAGGTTCCACTCCCAGCATCCACATAGCAGCCAGCTACTGTCTGCAACCCCACTTCTGGCCTCTGTGGGCATTGCACCCATGGGTGCACTACCATTCATGCAAGCCAACACACATACATGCATATAATGTAAATTTTGCAATTTTTTAAAAAAGACAGTAGACAATTCTTGGAATTCAAGGATTGCTTTTGTTTGGGATTCCCAGGGGTTTTTGCATGTGTGAATGCAGGTACGTATGCACGCGCCACAATGTACACACATAGGTCGGAAGACAACTTTTGGGAGTCTGTTCTCACTTTTGACTGTGGATTCTGGGGCGGGAACTCAAACATTCAGGCTTGCATGGCAAGTACTTTTTTCCCACTGAACCATCTTGCTGGCCTGATCCTGAGCTTTTCAAGGCACTTTAGATCAAGAATAAAATCCCCTTGAGAGTTTTCAGATTTTTCCTTTTCTCCACAAGGAACCATGAAGCACTCTGTTTCATTGTGGAACGCCCAGTCCTGGTTCTTCAGAACCCTTTCGTTTGCTGATCCAAAGATAGCCTCCACAAAAAGGCTCTTAAAAATACATGCTTTATTGATTTTGGAATGTTCTGGTAAATGCCATTCTGATTGATGTCATTTACATAGAGGAGACTTTTTAGCTCAAGACTCAGAGTGATTTGAGCCAAGAGAAAATGCAATGTCTAATAAACAATGTGAAGTTTTCATATCTTGACACCCAAAATAATAATGGTTGATAATAATGTGACTGAGGATTCCACATCCACCCCTCCATTTTGGTACATTTCTTGCAGGTGAATCTCAGTGAAACATGATGCCCTTATAAGCTGCTTTATTCTCACTGTTTTTGAACTTGTTATGGGTGCATTTATTTTCTTTCTTGGGTTTTGTTGATGGTGGTCTTCTTTGTATTTCGATTTGTCTGAGTGAAATCTCTGTGACTCTAGTGATTTATGACATAGTTTAGGGAATATAGACTCCATGCTTCAAACTCCTAAGTGCAGATCATATTTATTTGAGGCATATCCTGAAGTGCCACATCTTCTGTTCTATGGTGACAAAGCTGGATTGATCATTGTGAAAAGGTTGCAACTCCAGAAAAAATATTATAGTGATAACAACAAAAATGCCTGAGTGGATGACATAATCCATATAGTACATGTATACTTGACTTATTTTCCCTAGATGTGGAGGAAAATACACCCACACTCATCTAATGAACAGATAGCTTTCAGAAATATACCTCTTTGGAATTGTGTCTAAACAACGATCATTAATATTTTATTAATAAAAGCATATATACCTATTATATTCATTTTATTGATCAGCCTTTGAAAGGTTTTGAGAATGATCAGAATATCTAAAATTCCACTTTTAAAATTAAATGAAAATGTCTGGGGCTGGAGAGATGGCTCAGCAGTTAAGAGCACACTGTGCTTCATTAGTAGGATTGAAAGGTTATGCCTGGACAAGCTGGCAGCCCATGAAAGAAAACAGCCAGAATTGACTAGAGACCAAGACAACAGCTCCAGAGAAAGTAGACTGTTTTGCTTCTCATCCACCTGTGCCCCTTTTCTAAGCCTAGGGAACAATCTGCGGAAGAGGGGGCATGGTAGAATGTAAGGGCTGCGATTGGGGTGAATGGTGAAACTACAA
>VZQC01000343.1:860422-876115 GCA_009823505.1 Rhizomys pruinosus
AAAATTAAAAAAAAAAAAAAAGATAAATGTTGCCTTAACCTTTTATCCAGTTTCATAGAAAATTTCTCAGCCTCTTGGATTGTTTTTATTCTTTGGATTTCAAATTATTCTTACCTCCTGGGGTTGTTATGAAAGAGATTTAAAAAACTGCCATACCATGTAATCGTAGAGACAAATGGAGATACACATCTATATCTTAAAATCAAGATAGTTTGATTACATGTTCTGAATATTACTAGGTTTTAACACTTATGACAATTGAATTCAGATTGGGTTTCCTTATTGCCTCTGAAGTGAGTAAATACTGGAATTCTAAATATCACATTCACGCTCATATTTCTCTAAACTAGCATCTGGAAAATTAGCTGTCTATGATTACAGAATGTAGAGGGTGGATGTTGTTGGCTCATACTAGAACTATATTTTTTATAACAGTCTCATGGATTCTTATCTATTCCTGACTTTTGGGCCAGGCCCAGTTCCATAACACTTCCTCATTTAATTTGTGCTTCCAGTGCCTCTATGGAAAATGATCAATGATACTCTTCCTTAAATTACATGTGCACCCTGCTACCCCCAAATCACAGGGGTAGCAAAATGCTTAGGGCACATTCCGGTTTTAATCTCTTTCATTCAGGGCCTGTTCGCTAAGCCAGTGTACTTACTAGTGGCTCTCAGTGTGGATCATTTTGATCCCAGAGGACATTTGACTATGTGTGGTGGAAGCATTTTGGGAGGAGCTACTTATAACGTCTAGTAGACAGAGGACCGTGGATGCTACTGAATATTCTGTAACTGTAACCTGTAATGAAGAGTTCGCTGAATGCAAATGCCAGTAGTGCTGAGGCGGAGAAGCCAATGCTGCTGCAAATCTAGTGCATGGAGTAGGAGTGTTTGTAACACATCTTGAATCTCTGACCCTCTTGCAACCCTAGTCAATCCACAAGTCATCGGGAGTGGCCCAGGAATGTGTGTTTTCACAAGTCCCCTAGGTCCTTCTCATACTTGCCTGTGGGAAACCACTATTCCAAAACACCAAGCAGTCTTCTGTCTGACTGAGCTGGACACTCTGGATGGTTTCCTCACCACTTTCCAGTGTTCCATTGTTGCATACAAGTTTCTCTTCAAGCATCCAAGAGGGGAAAGTCTGGCATATATTAGGAACAAGTGTGACTCATGGGGAAATGAGTGCAATTACAAATCCAGGAACCACGCCCAGCTGAAAATTTAGGAAGGCAAATCTTTTTCCTCTTTTTTTTTTCTACATGAGTAAGGAAGAGTAGGAGACTCAGTCCAGGCTCAAAAATATCAGAACATATACAGGTTTGGTTTGAATCGTATCTAAAATTAATCTTAAGATTTAATTCGATAACAGTCTCCTTAATGATGAAAGAGGCACCGACTATGAAATTTGCATATTACATTGGTTTTCTGGTTTACTGACAGCTCCCAAATCCATTGCCCTCTGTAATTCTGCAGGGTTTTAAATTTTGTATCTTGACAGTTTCATATATTTGCGTAATATATTTAAATCCTTGACACTCACTCATTTCCCTCTCTCATGCCCTTCCTGTCCTGTTCCAACACTTCTTCTCAACAAGTCCCCTTCCTACTTTCCTGTCTTCCTTTCGTGTGTGGTCCACTGAGTTTAATTAGAGTTTCTTACTCAAGTATGAGATTATTTACTGGAGCAAGGGACAGTCATCAGTGTCTATACCACCGATGAAAAATGACATTCTATTCACCAACAACCATTAGCTGCCACTAGTTCCTTGGGGAGTGGTGGAGACTCATGGGCCCCTCCCTTACCTGTAGTGAAATGTTGACAGGCCAAATCTTTCGAAAGTCTTTTGCAGATAATCACATCTGTGCCCAATCTTGTGCAGGTTTCGTGCAGATAAGCAAAACTGCAGTGAGTTCACCAGTGTATCAGCTATGGCTCGTTCGGAAGATACCATTGTGCTGCATATCTCCTGATCTTCCAGCTCCTCCATTCTTTCTTTTTTTTAATTTTTTTTTTTATGTATATATGTGTACTGTCTGCATGTAGGTTGGTGCTCCTGTGTCGTGCAATGCCGCGGAGGTCAGAAGAGGGCGTCGGATTCCCCTGGGACTAGAGTAAAAGACGGTTCTTAGCCGCCATGCGGGTGCTGGGAATCGAACCCAGGTCTTCTGCAAGAGCAGTTGGTGCTCTTAACCGCTGAGCCATCTCTCCAGCCCCCCTCCATTCTTTCACCCTCCTTCCTGAACCTTGGAGTTGGGATATAGCTGTCCCATTTAGGGCCCAACTCACCACCACCACGTATGCAGAGCAAGGTTTGTTGTTGTTATTCCTGTTGTCATTTTAATTACGAATGTATTCTGGGGAGCTAGTAGAATAGAATTTTTTTTTTAATTTGGCCATTCTTGTGGTACTTATACATAACTCGAGTGAATACTTTATTAGCAAGTGTGTGCTGTAAGGTTGAAAAATGTCATGCAAAATATCTATATTCGAGTGGCTTATACTGTAGGATTACACCATTCATTAACTGGCAGATTTTTTTTTAAAGAGAAAACACTGTTCTTACTCAAGTATAAATAATAACACTTAGAAAGTACTTAGTCCTATCCTGTCAAGGTTCGGTGAGAGTGTGTGGGGGGGTGGACATTGAGGAAGAAGGAGGTCTAAATTTGATGAACTGTTGTATGAAGTATACCATAGCTCAATAAAAAATTAAGAAAAAACTTTGTATGAAATTCTCAGAGAATTAATAAAAATTTTTAAAAAAAAGAAAAAAAATGCCTAGAGTCATAGATTGACCTCATTGACTTCAGAAGGTCAATGTTTGTTTGTTTGTTTTCAAAAAGTGAAGAACTTTTCTAACATTTTTTGTACCAGCTATGTTATGGTTAAGAAAAAAAAATTGTCCTAGTCCATTCTATGTAAGGATGCCCCCTTTACAATCACTTGAGAGAGCACAGTGCCTGGTACTTTTCTTTTTTTTTCTTTGTCTTGTTGAGACAGGGTCTCCCTGTAGCCCCAGCTATCCTGGAATTCACTCTGTAGACCAGGCTGGCCTTGAACTCACAAAGATCCACCTGCTTCTGCCTCCCAAGTGCTAGGATTAAAGGTGTGCACCACCATGCCCTGCAGTGCCTGGTAGTTTTCTACTTGCATCAGCTTTTGTCAAGATGCACAGAAACCTGCTTTTTGTTTGTTTGTTTATTTGTTTGTTTGGACTTTTCGAGACAGGGTCTCCCTGTAGCCCCAGCTGTCCTGGAACTCGCTCTGTAGATCAGGCTGGCCTTGAATTCACAAAGATCCTCCTGCCTCTGCCTCCCAAGTGCTAGGATTAAAGGCGTGTGTCACCACGGCCAACAGCATCAGTATTTTTAACATAAAGTAATTAAACCGATATATCTTCATTTTGGTGTCATTATTTCGATAGAAGAATATTTTCCGAGATTTCATTCTGTTATGTGATTAGAAGTATGAGTCTGTAAAATCCCAGGCTAATATATGCAGAAATTCAACAAGAATTTAAGCTGACCGTTCTGCAGTCCACTTGTATTACCTCTGTGCGTGGTGCCAAGTAGGCTAGGTGAAAAAAGAAAGAGGCAAATCATTTTAAAGGCCTGAGAATTGGAAGATTAGAAACATCACCTGTAAATTAAATCTAGAAATATCCACCACTCCTAAGGGACAGCTAGAAAAAAATGACTGCATGTGTTTACCTGATATTTGAAATTCCATTCTTTAAGACTGAGTTTCAAAAAAAAAGCTGGGTGTGGTGGCGCATGCCTTTAATCCTAGCACTTGGGAGGCAGAGGCAGGCGGATCTTTGTGAGTTCAAGGCCAGCCTGTTCTACAGAGTGAGTTCCAGGCCAGCTGGGGCTACAGGGAGACCCTGTCTCAAAAAGACCAAAAAAAAAAAAAAATACTGACTTCCATTTTCCTTAAAACTAATGGCACACAATCATGAAATGCCAATTTAAAAAAAGTGTAAGAATTGCACTTGTAAATCAGGGATGGGTGTGGGTAAGACTAAAACATGCCTAACATTTGAAAAGCGTAGTACATTCTGTGAATGAGCTTGTTCTAAGAGCCTTGCAGACTGGGGGACAAAATTCATTCTGGGTGCATGTGAGGAGTCAGGAATGAACACAGTCTTCATAGGTCCTAAATCATAGAGACACATTTCTCTATGTACTTGAGCCCTCCGTGTGGGGGAAGTTGGTTAACAAAACTCTTATGATACAGAGTCCTCCACAGAGCCTAGAGGTGTGCCGGAATGTTCCCCTCATCCCAATTACATGCTGACATTCTTCTTTTCCCCTATCTCTCATAGTCTTCCATCTCAGCTCACAGATTATTGCTGCTGGGCTCTCAGGGAAGGCAAAATTGAAGGCTACCACAGGAAACAAGATAACTAGCTCATTAAGTAACCTTAGTTATAAACACAATGTGAAGCCCATCAAGCGTGGCCTAAGGGGGGTCTCAGAACTCCCCTATCTTGGGAAGAGAGTTCATGAGAAAACTTTAGGGTTACTTCCGGATTTACAATTATGTTCTGCATACTTAAAGTCAATAAGTAACAGACAAATGAGTAAGTGGAGGCATTTCTGTCCCAACATTGAAGGGCTTGAAGATATAAATATTGCATTTGTTGCTAAAGGATTTTATTTGTTAAATCTGATGGCACGTATTTTTTACAGCCGGTATGAGTTCACAGAATTCCACAATCTGAAGAACATAATTTGTTTGCAGATTCCTCCTTATCTTGGAAGGGTAGATTCCAGCTTCCGGGGCACTTTATTTTTCCAAAGCCAAATGCAAGAGTGATCAAGTGACAATGTTAGGGAACCCAAATGGCAGGGTAAAGAAAAATGTAGAATATTCCAGGGTGAAAACAACATTTTGAACACAGGGAACTGTGGCAGTGAAGACGTCTTCTCTGTGACATTTTTCAATGTTCTGCATGTTCAAAATCTATGCACCGTGTAGACTGCAATTTATCATGTGCACTGTGACAGGGGCCATTGTTTTCAGTTCATTTGTCCTCACATGGGACATGTTTAAAGAAAGTTAATCCATGGAAACACATTTTTAAAAGAAAGATAAATTTGGATGTTCTCTTATTTTTATAAAAAGGATCACTGACTTTATTTTTTAAAGAACATATTTTTCCTCAAACATTTCACTAGAGATCAACAAATCATTTTTGTAGTTTAATGAGCAGGAAAAATAACGTTGAAACCTAAGCAATGACTATTGATCTATAGTAAAACTACAGTATCTCTGGATAATATAATTTAAAACAGCCAAGTTTACCAACCAGCTTTCTAATTTGGAAACGTGAGGGAATCAAACTCATGCACCATACTTATGGTTTCATTATTTCAACCATAGAATATTTTATTCAGCTAAGTGAGAAGACCAGTGAATGTGTTAGGCCTGATGATGAGGGCAGGACTTTACACTGGACAAGGAAGGGCTATAGAATTTATATGAACTACTGTGTGGCATACATATTAAGTATTT
The DNA here is from genome assembly GCA_009823505.1 of Rhizomys pruinosus. Taxonomy (NCBI): domain Eukaryota; kingdom Metazoa; phylum Chordata; class Mammalia; order Rodentia; family Spalacidae; genus Rhizomys; species Rhizomys pruinosus. Next base: position 865,947 of record VZQC01000343.1, read on the forward strand.
CTACTTTATGCCATAGGGAGGGGAGGCATTTGAAATACCAACTAATAGAAAATAGACTTAAGGACTTATAGAGTTCGCACCATCTAGTAAGTGAGAAAGCCAACATCAAATGGAGTCCTTTAATAACTTTTTGTCATCAATTTTTGAAACGTTAGAAACAAATGTTGTATCAACACAGTCTAAAATTTTCCAGACAGTTGTTAAGGGTGTGTGTGTATGTGTGTGTGTGTGTGTGTGTGTGTGTGTGTGTGTGTGTACTTCTGTATATGTGGCAGCCAGAGCCTGTCTTAGATACCTTCCTCTAGTTTTCTGTACCTTATTTTTTTGAGACATGGACTCTTAATGAATCTCGAGCTCCCTGATTCAGTAAGACTAGCTGGTCTGGAAGCTTCAGATATCTGCCTATCACTGCTTTCCCACCAATACAGGAGTGTGCCAACATGTCTGGCATTTTATATAGGATCTGGGAATCCAAATTCAGATTCTCATGCTTGCACAGCACGTACTTCACCCACTGAGCCATCTTTTACTGTTATCTTAATTATTTCTGGTATATANTGTCTTCCTTCTTTGTGTTCTCAAATGAGGATTACCACAGCACTAGTATTGAGGATGAAAATTTGTGTGCAACACAGATCAAGGTTGAAGGCAACATGGGAGTGGAAATAACAAGAATTTGGGGGGTCTCATTTGAATTTGACTTAAAAGGAGGATGAATAAATGAATGCAACACGTGGAAGCAGAAACCCAAAAGCAAAAGAAAAGAAATGTGGTGATAATCAGATTCTGTGACATGACTGTTTGTACTGAAGGGCCAAGCACTGAGTTACAAATTCTCAGATGCAAGATCTTATTTAGTATTCCATTAGGACTTGGAGTTTCTAGATGAAGAAACTGCAGATCAAAGAGTTGAATGACTTGTCAAGGTCAACAGTGAATTAGTAATTGAGGTAATAGAGATAATACACTTTGAAGCTCAAGTCCATTTATACCCAGAGCCACAACTATTATCCATTAACTTCACAAGCTTTATGTTGAAGCTAATAGCAGAAGCTGTGGCTACCCCATCAATAATTTCTGCAACTTAATTTCAGTGCCCATAGGAACCATCACTACAGCACCTGCATTCCATTGCCTGATGAATCTCTCTTACCACTGTAGCCAGTTTTCCCTCCTGCACCTTGCAAGAGCAGCCCTCTAGATCATACAAAATTGTGGGTATTCTAGTTTGTCTTCCATTGCTATGACAAAACACTCTGACCGACACCAACTTGGGGAGGAAAGGGTTTATTCAGCTTACATCTCCTGGATCACAGTTCATCACTTAGGGAGCCCAAGGCAGGAACTCAGGGCAGGAACCTGGAGGCAGGTGCTGAAGCATAGGCCATGGAGGAATGCTGTTCACTGGCTTGCTCCCCTGGCTCATGCTCAGCCTGCCTTCTTATATGGTACACAACAACCTGCCCAGGGTGGCACCACTCATTGTGGACTGGGCCCTCCCACATTGCTCGACAATCAAGACAATTTTCTACAGATATGGCCACAGGCCAATCCAATGGAGCCAATTCCCCAATTGAGGCTCCCTCAAACCAGGTGTGTCAAGTTGACACTAAAGCTATCCAGCACAGTGGGTAAATATCCCCATGGCCTGATCTATCATTTATGGTAAAATCTGAGCCACTCACTAAATGTTGTATCATTTGAAAGCAACAAGTCAATATTTTTTTCTCTCAAAAATTTTCAGACTTCTTCACTTCTTGGTTCATAGTTGCTTCATTCCCATACATTTCATTGGATGACTCAATGCCCACACTTAACAACTCAAGGACTTTATCTACAAACCAAAGCCAACACTGGCCAGATGCTTTGTGTACACAGGAGAGTGGAGAGTAGGCATGCAAGTGGCCCAGCTCCTCTGAATGCAGTTCATTCACAACTCCTAAAATTGTTTCAGGCCTGGTCATGTTCAGGCTGGTTGGTGCCATCATTAAAATCCCTTGAAGTCTCTCTTTTGAAATCCAATGAATGACTCAAGGTTCAGATCACAGGGTTTCATCTTTAACCATATCCTATATTGTGTCTTCCTGAAATTTCTGGTTGTCTGATTGCACCCTTCTCAAAACTGTCCCTTTAGTCTTTGAGTGTATGTGGGTCTTGGGAAAGAAAGGAAGTAGTTGCATGTGTCATAGTCTGCCATCTTGATTTGAAAATGTTTACTTTTACAGTGGACTCATCTTTTAATTTTTTGACCCATTCAACTAATTTGAGAGCCATTATAATAATGATAATAAATATTAGCAGCAATAATAGCATTCTATTAACTCTTTAGCTTAGAGTTCTTTAAAATTATTTTCTTAATCATCTTTATCCTTTCATTTTTCTTAATGTCACATTTGAATATAGAAAGGAGGCTGCATCTCATGCTAATTAAAGAGTAAAACACAGTTGCAGGCAAATAGTAACACTAAAAATGTTGCTAGGCGTGGTGGTGCACGCCTTTAATCCTAGCACTCGGGAGGCAGAGGCAGGTGGATCTTTGTGAGTTCAAGGCTAGCCTGGTCTACAGAGTGAATTCCAGAGCAGCTGGGGCTACAGGGAGACCCTATCTCAAAAAAGACCAACAAAAAAAAAAAAAGAATGTAAAGCATATCTTTATGTAATCATGTTTTCAGATATATATGTTTGGGAAACATTTTTTTTTGTTGTTTATTCAGTGTGTTTGGAGGAGAGGGAAAGGATACAATTAGTGGGAAGAGAGAGATAAGGTTAAGACTTAGGAAAAATTTACTTCCAGTGAGGGCACAAATCTTGAAAACCATGCAGTAAGAGGTTCCGCTGCCCCCTTCCCCCGTGGAACTTGAGCTTGTAGATGAATTCTTATCCAATGACAAAGGAAATCAAACAAGGCTGAGTTCTATCAATATTATCTTTGAGCAATAAGTGTATTTAGCAATGAAAGATTTTTCTGTGTGCACTCAGTATTGGGCTGCATCTTTATGGGCCTTTGAGTATTTTTTTCTGTCTCTCTGATAGATTCCAGCAGTAAAAGTTCTCTCTTTTAGAGACCCATGGGATTAGATTAGCCCCATCTGGATGGTCCAGAGTAATCCAGGCACTTAATTGCATGTCCAAATCTCTATTGTTACATAAGGCAAAATTTTCTTAGGTTCTGAGGATTGATTGGTACACTGACAGCTTTGGGAAACACTGCTATGCTTACCACAACATGGTTGTCAATACATAAGTTCAGGTTATTGTTCTCAGTGCACTCCAGAGCATGCATGAGAGTGTACCAATGGTCATCTTTTTATTTTCTCTCCCATATTTATGTCCCTTTTTGTTTTATATTTTCATGCTATTATCTGGTTTTATACCTTTTCCCTTTGCTAAACATGTTTCCCTTTATCATTATAATCTTTTTTCCTCTTTAGTATTTTCTTTGTAATTCATATTCAGTTGGCAATTTGGGAGTGTTTTGAACTTCTTTTTATCTTTCCGTTCTTTTCTCTAATTTAATTTTCTTATCACTTTCCTTTGAGCCTACTTGAGCTCTATTTTTACTCAGCACTGACCAATGTCTTTTTCTGTCCTTTTCCAGCTTCCTCCTTTAACCCTTATTCTTGTCCAGAACTCTTATCTCTCCATGCACACATTGTTTAACTTTTGTGGTTCTTTCAGCCTTGACTGTACAGTTAGTATTTTGGCAACCAGAGGAGCTGGGGTAGCAGACTTTGCAAAATGAAGCCATAAGTGCTGAGAATCACAACACGGTTTGTACAGGTCTTCCTGACAATGCTCCTTTGCTACACAACCAAAGTTGTGTTGTCTTGAGCCCCTGCCGAAACCTCATAGGGAAGCTTAAAAATCTAAAAGGAACATGGACATGATCATACCTTTGTACATACATACCTATATTCAATAACAAGGCTCAGAATGAAATTTGGAGTCATTTAGATGGTCTATTCTGGTTGAAACGTTTTCATGTAAATTTTCTGACACACAGCAGCAATGCCTTTAAATGGAAAACAGCCTATATCATTACTTTCTCAGCTTAGCTTTGATGTCTATGATTCTAATAAAAGGAGTATTTATCAGAGTATGAATTCAGGGGCGTTGTTACAGAATTTTCATTCAGGAACACTGCATAGAATCAGCTTATTAATAATGAAGTGATATTACCAATTCATACCTTGGGTTTAGACTTTGTAGTCCATAGACCTAATACATTTGCAATAAGACCTAAATCGTACAGTTTTCCAGAGAGAGAGAGAGAGAGAGAGAGAGAGAGAGAGAGAGAGAGAGAGAGAAAGAGATCTGGTATTTTGAAGTTGTTTTCAAATTCATTCTATAAGTATTTATTGAGCATTGTAATACAGCGTTAATAAAATAGAGATACTGTTCTTGACATTATGGCAACATCTGTGAATGAAATAGTTCTTTAAAAGTAGAATCGGGAATATGACAACCTATCCAATGTGCAGTATTTCAGCTGGTAATAATCAAGATAAGGGGCTAAAAGGATAGAGGGGAGTTGGTAGGATGATTAGGAATGTTTCTCAGAGGTGACATTTCATCAGAGATATGACTTAAGCAAGAAGCTGATATTTAAAGGATGAGTCAACCATTGTTAACAGCTTGCAATCGCTTTGGTTCCTGTGTGGGAAGCCAATTTAGATAGTCAGACAAAGACCTTTTGTATGTTAATGTGATGAACAGGTTTGGTTTTAAGTTCTTATGAACTTATGAGTAACTAGAAATGAGGACACTCAGGGTATATATACTTACTCTTCCAGATTTATTTGTTTTTCCAATTGGACTACTCAAACATGCAATTATCTATTGAAACAGTTGCTCCAACGGAGGTATCAGATTGCCCACGTCTGAGAAACTAAGAGAAAAAAAAATTATCACAGATTTGTTTTGAAAAAAAGTTGTAAAAAGATAACACCTTAACTTTTTATAGGATCTAACTGTACAGCATTGTCCAACTAGAAATTTTCATGATTCTAGAGATAGTTAATAATCACTTTGTCCTGAATAATCTTCCCTGCCAGGTTTTCTTTTATACCCACGAATCCCCAGTTGTTTGAGATCCTCCAAGGACCATAAAGACTAAATCTCCACTTTAGATTCTACCATCAGTGTGGGAATGACTATCCAAGGGCTCCTTAAGATCCAAAATTATAGGCTCTGGAGAGATTACTTAGTGGTTAAGACCCAGTAATGCTCTTCCAGATGACCTATGTCTGACTCCCACCACCCATGTCATAGGACTCACAACCTCCTATAACTCTAGCCTCAGGGGAATCTGATATCTCTGGCCTCTGGTGCACATATATGCTAAATTGTAAAATAAATCCTAAAGATTGAAATTACAGGGTTAAGGTATGACTCAGTGATAGACTACCTTTTATGTTCCCAGCAGTTAAAATGATTCAGTTGTGGTTTTCAAATACCTGGAAAAGTGACAGCCCTTCTAGATAGTATTAAGAATTTTAAAGCCTCTCTATGCCAGAAGCACTACTTACCAACAACTAGAAGGAAGACAGACAGAGCTCAGTTCTCAGACAAGGCAAAAGGCCCCTTTGCTCACGGATCCTATTCCTTTCCTTTAGCAGACCTAGATATAGAATCATCTCCTCAGGCTTATGTTTGTATCTTTACATCATTTATATGGGTTATTTATTGTAATTCCTCATTGTGCATATATAGCCTTCCATTCTCTCCCCTCCCTTTCTCCACTTCCCTCTCCTCACCTCTCCTCTACTCCACTCTCTTCCAGAAGGGGGCTTATGAAATGCTATTACTGAGGTAGGACAAGGTCATTGCAATCATGATGTCAGAGCAGCTGCTTTTGGGTGCACTAACTAGGTCTGCACAGAACTGAACCTGTTAAAAGCCAATCACAGGGGGCTGGAGAGATGGCTCAGCTGTTAAGAGCACTGACTGCTCTTGCAGAGGACCCAGGTTCAATTCCCAGCACCCACATGGCAGCTAAGAATCAGTTCCAGGGGAATCAGACACCCTCTTCTGACCTCCACAGCATTGCACTACATGGGTGCACCTACCTACAGGCAGACAGTACACTCGTACACATAAAATAATAAATAAAATAAAACAAAGCTAATCATGGATCTGGGAAAAGCTCAAGGTACCATACAGCTCTCTGCTGAACTATTGGCCACTGATGGACTGTGAGGGAGGGGCAGGCATTTTCTTCTGTGAGCATACACTGCTCCAGTGTATAGTTCCAAAACTGTGGACTGTCACACAAACAGACCTGCTTAAAATCAGTGCATCACAAACCCAGACAAAAAGACATGAATATAAGAAAGGGACTTGTAGGGATGGGGATATCAGTGTTGGGAAGAAGAACAGAGGATGAGAGTCATCAGAATACATTATATACATGAATAAAATTGTCAATTGTCAAAGAACAAAGAACAAGTGTAATCAATAAAAAATAAACAAATAATTAGAAGATATTTATATTAACCATTGCAGAATCATTAGAACCTGAAATTTCCTATTTCGGCATTTATGTGAATAAGTATTTTCAACATTTGCATGACAAGTATTTGTTTTGTTTTTATTAAATACTTTATTATTTTTATTTTATGTTGATTGTTCTATGCATGTATGTAAGTGCACCCATGTCATGCAGTGCTTGTGGAGGTCACAAGAGAAATGTCAGATCTCCTGGAACTGGAGTTACAGATAGTTGTTAGCCACCGTGCGGATGCTGGGAATCGAGCCAGGGTCCTCTGCAAGAGCAACCAGTTCTCTTAACTGCTGAGCATCTCTCCAGCCCCGAGACAGGTATTTCTTGAGCAATATTTTATACCTCATACAAAAGAACAAAGTAATATAATTTGAGTTTTGAATTTCTTAACAATTTAACATAGTAGAAATGGTAAACCTTTATCCTAATTAACTCATTAATTATTTAAACTAGAACTTTAAAGGTACATGGAATGAAGAATATGAAATCAAAGTACTAAATATAACATAAAATTTCTTTTTGAAAATTTTATTTTCATTGAAATTTTGTGATTTACATGCAATATAGTTTGATGGCATTTAGATCCCCGCCCCTATCCCCAACTCCTCCACTGCTCCCACCCCATTAAAAATATATATATGTATATATATATGTATATATATATATATATGTGTGTGTGTGTGTGTGTGTGTGTGTGTGTGTGTGTATGTAATACCACCTACAGAGTCTGATTATGATTTGTGTTTCCCAATGTCCTTCAGTGTGGGTCCATCCACTGGGCCCACCAAGAGTCTCCACATTGGAAGAGACAATCTCTCCCCCTCCCAGAAGCCATCAGTTGCCAAAAGTTCTTCAGGTTGGTTTAGGAATTCTTCCCCACTTTCCTATGTCCATGCTGAAATTTTGTCTGGTTGAAGCCTGCCTGGGATCTGTGCATGCTGGCACCCTAACAACCACTGGAAACTCTAGTTCCAGGAGATCGAACTCCCTCTTCTGACTTCTGCAGGCATTGCATGACATGGGTGTGTTTATGTCTATGAGACAGTACACTCATACACACAAAGTAAAAAATAATGAAATACTTTTTAAAAAGATATGACCATAAGTGGAAGTACTAGCATTTACTTTTTAAATTACACAGTCTCTTTCTATGAAATAATATTTAACTGATTTGTTAGTGATTAGACATGTACCAAAGAGATCTTTTTTTATGAATCACAATGAATTCTTTATTTCCATGTCAGTCCAGAAAGCTACTTGGCAATTCACATTTGATTTCAATGCGTCTAGGTTTGTCTGTGTTCTCGATCGCTGTACATGTGGTCTTAGGTGTGTGAAGAACTCTCAGAGGACAGGATCTATGGAGACAATTGTGATCTCATCCGTTATTTAAAGATTCAGCACATCACCAGCATTCACCACCACTTCTGGACTTGGCACCACTAGAAATGTATCCATGTTCTGTGCTCTGGTGCATTTTTTCTGCTACTGTAGTTTTTTACTTTTACACAAATGAGTTCAGTCTTTCCCCTGAAGAAATAGATACATTTGTTGATGTCAGTCAAGTGAGCTAAAACATGGTTGTTCTAAAATGAAATAATATAATAATTAGGAACACAGTTTTCCTTGTTTCAATTTATCACAGATTATATAAACTCTTAAATATCACATACATATTTCTTAGCTTAAAAAATGAAAGATTTTAATTTAGCCAAATTCTTTTTTTTTAATTTTTTTAATTTTTTTTATTAATTTTTATTTATTTCTGTATGTATATGAATGTACTGTCTGCATGCAAGTTTGTGCACCCGTGTCGTGCAACGCCGCGGAGGTCAGAAGAGAGTGTCGGATTCCCCTGGAGCTGGAGTTCTCCTGGAATTGGAGTTTCAGATGGTTCTCGGCCGCCATGTGGGTGCTGGGGATCGAACCCGGGTCCTCTGCAAGAGCGGTCGGTGCTCTTAACCGCTAGGCCATCTCTCCAGCCCCTTTAGCCAAATTCTTATAGTCACCCAAAGAGATGTTTCTATAGAAGTTTTCATAACAATCTCTTCTTAGCTTACAGATATCATTATTAAGGTTCATAATAATTTCAAACTATTAAAGATACTATACATTTTTCAAATTAAATCAATTAATCTTGAAGGCAAGTTTAATTTTCTTTGGGTTGTTTTGGTCGATGGATTTTTTTTATATATTGTGATATTTTAGTTAGTTTAGACCAGATGGTAAAATATTTTAGTCTTTTCTGATCACATGATCTCTGTCAGAACTCTCCCATTTGAGCACATAGACACAGATAATACATAAATTAATATACATGATTGATTCCATTAAAACCTTATTTGTGATAAGAGGAGAGGGGCTGGATTTAGTCTATGAGTTATAGCTCGCTGACCCCTGGCTTAGAGGATAAATCTTTGCGTACGTGAAGCCTCCATTTGATAAGACATACACATGAGTAACCAGAATCATTTTAGTGCTGCCCATGTCTGGCTGTCTGTTCACTAGAGAACACCCATCACTCCGATCAGGTAATGGAAGTATGATTGCAATTTCTTTCCCTTGCTAAGGAATTTTGAGATTTATCTACCAAATGAGATGTGTCAGTGCCAAACGCAACCCTAGCAGAAAAATGTATTAGTTCTATTTTCTCTAGAAATAATCCCTTTTCTCTATCATTATGAAAGTAAGGCTGATCTGTGTTATAGCTGTTTTTTTTTCTATTATAGACATACTTTGAAAATGTCCTGCCATCTAGGTAGCAAGTATTAATATATTTAATGCAGGGTAGGACCATGATTAGTCTATAGATCATAATGAACCTTAGGAAAAATTCTCCAGTAGTTCCACAAGGTTTCATTTGGGAGAGCAATTTTCTTACATTTATGCTGTAAGTACTGCAATCCAAGAAGATGTTTGTATACAACTCAACAAATATATCAATGGAAATTTTAGTCTGTAGTGAGCTTTGAATTATTGAGACCAGGGTATAACACATCACCATTTCAAATACAATGTATAATTTCATAATGACTCAACAGAAATTCATTTTCATTCTTTTGCTCTTCTTTGTGTGTATATATGTGTACAGGTATGTGCGTGTGTGTACATATGTGGATTCTAGATACGGACATTGGGTGGCATCCTTGATTACTCTGTCTTTATTTTTTGAGACAAGGTGTCTCATTGAGCTAGAGCTTCCTTCAGTAAATTTGGTTAGTTTTGCTGGCCATTGAGCCCCAGGGATTTTACTTCCTCACCTCTCCCCAGAGGTGGGAGTACAGGTATATACTGCAATGTCCAGGTTTTTATATGGGTAGTAGGAATCTAAATTCAGGACTCCATAGTTGCACAGCAAGAACTTTATGAACTGATGTATTTCACCAGTCCCCCATATTAATTTTCCATTAGGAAAATTACCCACGTTCCTAATCTCACTTTCCCCCTTCTATTGAGTATAACCATAAAGAGAACACAGGGATGACATTAAAACTGACATCAGAAGAAGTATTTTTAAGATTGAAAGCTCTGTAGTGATGAGGAAGACTGACAGTTTTGATAACTACAACAATTCTTTTTAACCCCCCTAGGTTAACTCTCAAGCTACTATTTACAAAGTGCTAGTTAATACCTGTCATCTTGCCTTTTTTTTTTTTTTTTTTTTGGA
>VZQC01000343.1:878053-911518 GCA_009823505.1 Rhizomys pruinosus
TCTGGTACCAATTTCTGTCGTAGTTTGTCTTCCATTGCTGTGACAAAACACTCTGACCAACACCAACTTGGGGAGGAAAGGGTTTATTCAGCTTACATCTCCCAGGTCACAGATCATCACTTAGGGAGCTCAAGGCAGGAACTCAGGGCAGGAACCTGGAGGCAGGAGCTGAAGCACAGGCCATGGAGGAGTGATGTTCACTGGCTAGCTCTCTACTGGCTTGCTGCTCTGGCTCATGCCCAGCCTGCCTTCTTATACTGTCACTGCTCAACAATCAAGACAATACACCACAGATGTGGCCACAGGCCAATCCAATGGAGCCAATTGCCCAATCGAGGCTCCCTCAACCCAGGTGTGTCAAGTTGACACCAAAGCTATCCAGCACAATTTCTTCTTTAAAAATATTTCAGCCAGGGGCTGGAGAGATGGCTCAGTGGTTTAGAGTGCCAACTGCTCTTGCAGAGGACCCCAGTTCCATTCCCAGCATCCACATGGCAGTTAAGAACCGTCTTTAAGCCGAGTGTGGTGGTGCACTCCTTTAATCCCAGCACTCGAGAGGCAGAGGCAGGTGGATCGCTGTGAGTTCAAGGCCAGCCTGGTCTACAGAGTGAGTTCCAGGCCAGCTGGGGCTACAGGGAGACCCTGTCTCAAACACAAATTCAGCCAGGAGTAAGCTCATGCTTTTAATCCCAGCACTCAGGAAGCAGAGGAAGGTGTATCTCTGAGTTCAAGTCCAGCTTGATTTACATAGGGTGTTCTAGGCTAGCTAGGGCTGCAGAGAGACCCTGTCTTAAAAAGACCAAACATTTTCGTTTGTTCTTTTTTATTTTTATATGTATGAGTGTATTGCCTGCATGTTTTTAAGTGTACCCATGTCATGGAATGCCGGCAGAGATCAGAAGTGCATGTCAGATCTCCTGGAACTATAGTTAAGGATGGTTGTTAGCTGCCATGTGGGTGCAGAGAATCGATTCTGGGTCCTTTGTAAGAGCAGCCAGTGCTCTTAACCACTGAGCCATCTCTCCATTCCTGACATTAATTTCTATATATACCTAGCACTTGAAAATTTAATATACTCAAGTACCATTTTAAGGTCCTCTTCAGAATACACTTCTACTCAAGACCCTATAATGTGTATCTAAATAAGTGTCCATTTATGTTCAGCTTTAAAGAAAAGTGGCAAATGAAAAGAAGTGCTGCATAGAATGGAAAAAAAGAGAATTGAATGCGCACTCTAGTGACGAGGCTGATGGCAATTTCAAGTACTATCATTTTTTTAAATGTTTACAATGGGTGGGGAAGTACCGTTTTACTTTTAGTATCTCCTTTAATTCTTACAACATTCACCTGAGATAGATGTTATTGTTTCTACTATGTCACCTCTAAGATAGCTGAGTATTAGAGAGACAAATACTTCGTTAATTGTCACACTGAGAGTAGTTGATAGCTGCCAGTCTTGACCTCAGGTCTGTGGTTTCCAAAGAGCAAAGTCAAACAGTAAGTGATAATGCATCATAATGTGTTGGCTCTAATCCATGGCTAAGTTGGAAAGCTTACAGATTTGTGCTACTCAGAGGGTGGTCTTGAGACCAGCAGTAGACCTTTCCCTATTCCAGACCTGCTGAAAAGAAAATGTTCTTTTCTCCTGACTCCATAAGCACACTGCGATTTGAAAAGCCCAGTCTCAGATTCTTATAGAAAATTCTTACCCAGTAGTCTGAAGACTCATAGAAATATTTTATCATTACAAAAGAGACTTAGAAGCAGTACGAACAAATTACCACAATATCCAACAGACAAGAAAGTTTTCACCAACTCCTGAAATCCACATTCAGGATACCATGGGGGAGGGGCTTGGGTAGGGAGTGATAATGGTACGGGGTCACTGAGACTCAGATGTATGAAAAAGGAAAATGTCCCAAATAATAATTACTTTGGAGCATTAGACCTGTTCAAGTTTGTCTTCCATTGCTGTGACAAAACATTCTGACCAACACCAACTTGGGGAGGAAAGGGTTTATTCAGCTCACATCTCCTGGGTCACAGTTCATCATTCAGGGAGCCCAAAGCAGGAACTCAGGGCAGGATCCTGGACGCAGGAGCTGAAGCACAGGCTGTGGATTTGTGCTGTTTACTGGCTTGGTCCCCAGGCCCATGCCCAGCCTGCCCTCTTATACAGTACATAACAACCTGCCCAGGGTGGCACCTCCCATAGTGGGTTGGGCCCTCCCACATTGATTGACAATCAAGACAATACACCACAGATGTGGCCACAGGTCAGTCCAATGGAGCCAATTCCGCAATTAAGGCTCCCTCAACCTAGGTGTGTCAAGTTGACACTAAAGCTATCCAGCACAAGACCTAAATGAGAAATACACTAAGTAAATGGGAAAATATATGGTGACTTCAATTTTACGACAATAAATCCTATTTGGTGATAATTTATCAAAATAATGGGATTCTTCAGTGGATAAAAATCTGAAAGCAAGCTGGGTGTCGTGGTGCATGCCTTTAATCCTAGCACTTGGGAGGCAAAGGCAGGTGGATCTCTGTGAGTTCAAGACCAGCCTGGTCTATAGAGTGAGTTCCAGGCCAGTTGGTACTACAAGGAGACCCTGTCTCAAAAACATACACACATACAAAAAAGTCTGAAAGCAGAAAGAAGGGAAATTGAAATCCTACAAATTTAAAAGGGCAACAATGACATTTTAATTAAATATTTTTATCCTTTGTTATGTTTTCTTTTCTTTTTTGTTTATTTGTTTGTTTGTCTGGGTTTTGACACGGCATCTCCTTGTAGCCCCTGTTGGCCAGGAAATCACACTATGTAGACTACTTTGGCCCCCAACTCACAGAGATCCACCAGCTTCTGCCTCACAAATACGGGGATTAAGGGTGTGTGCCACCATGCCCAGTCACTAAATTATTTTATTCCACACAATATTTATTAAGTCTTTTCATTGTTTGCCATCTGTTTTATAGACTAAAAGGATAGAGGGGTAGACAGGACACAATATAGGAGAAAATTAGTGTAAGCTTGACAAGAACAACTGAAATTAAGTCTGCCCTATCTGTCAGGATATATTTTGGAGGATTCCATATTTGGGAGTATTTATGAAGACTTTTTGAATATTAGAACATTTTGTGGTTTAAGATTTTCTGAGAGCTGGAAGTGGTGGCACATGCCTTTAATCTCAGCACTTGGGAGACTCAAGTAGATTTCTGTGAGTTCCAAGCCAGCTGAGGCTACAGGGAGACCCTGTCTCAAAAAGTACAAACAAAATAACAAAAAAGATTTTTTCTGAATAGAGCTTCCCAACGTGTATTAGGAAACATTATTATAGGGTAAGAGGTAGTGTCATAGAAGTCTTGAATTGTTTCTACTTATATCTTGTACCTTCAGAAAGGATGTGATTTAATATTATTAAATGTCCAAATTTTAAAGCAATTTAAATGAATTCCTAGAATACAAATCCAAACATGTTAACTAAGACAAGTTGGCAAGTTAATAATGGAAGGATGAGAATACTTTTAGATAATAGTAATAAACTTGTCCTCCCCTACGTGGTACTTGGAGCTTCTAACAGATGTGGAACCTTGAACCAAGTGGGCACAATGAACATTAAAATCCCTGTCAGTTTTGGAGATGATTCTCCTTTGTGGGTTTGAGAATAATGTATTTATCTCAGAGCTTTGTTTCCCCTGAGCTGTACCTTGTAAACAAAAAGTACAACACGTGCATCTTCCATGCTGAAAAATAAACAGCAACCTCATCCTCTGTAAACAGTAATCCAATATGCTGAGCAAGATTTACAGATATATCTGTTCAGATAAACAGTAATCCTAATTAATAATTGGTCCTCATGCAAGACCCATGACAATCTATACGACACAGAAAATTTATTCTGTCCCCACCTCCTCCTCTTTAAAGCCTAGAGCAGTGTGCTCATTCAGAGGAGTAAAGTTGAGGTTCGTGCAATGAGTAAATGAATCAGCAGGCAGTTGGGATTATGAAAGAGGAACTCATTGCACTGGTTCCTGTTTTAGCTCTTTCTGCAAAGAGTAGAATTGCTCCAAGTCAGGTCATGCAGATTGGTCCAGATCAGTGCAGGAAGCCAGGAAAGAGAGGCCAAGGCTTGACCTTGTGGCTTTGCCAACCGACCCTCTATTCTGGCTTCGTTTCCTTCATGTGGAGAAGCAGATGTGCCTGCCAGATAGGGCAGATGCCTGGAAGCCCATGGGCCGGAGGATGTAACATCCTGGTCTCGCTCTTCCTGGGTGAATCATTAACCAACCAGGAAGCCGAGATCTATCAGTCACTTCCAGAAGTTCATGCCCAGTACAATGCTCTTGCAGTCATGGGCTCAAGATTTAGCGTGAGCAACAATTTGTGGCAAATAATCAAAAAGATATTCTAGGCAAATAATATTTTATGAGATTAAAGTGAACTTACTTAAAGCCTCACTACTTTTGCTTTCACAAGCTGCAAAATGAACATACTGGATCAGTTTGTCCTTGTGATAAAATCTTTATCACACATGAATCAAATACAGGCATCACAGACCTCATTTTCTCCCATTTCAGAGGTAAACTTCTTTCTATCTAAAACCTATGCAATCCTGCTTCATTGGGGTTACTGAAAAGAGTATCATCTGAATCCACCCAAGCTTCAAGTTTGTTTCTATATACTTGGTTATCTCGTGTTCAATCTCTGCCTTGTTAAACCTCTCCTGAAAGCCAACCCCCTTTCGCAGGTAAAAATCTAATAAGGATAGTATGTGTCCTTCTCTCTATTCATTCCTCTACCATCTGCCAACGTTAACTCTCCTGAGTTCTTCGGTTTACAGTACCTACCTCTCATTGAAGATTCATAAGTTTAAGTATTTGTATTTAATCTCTGCAGCCTTTGAAATCAATTGTCTTTCCCCAACAACCACTTTTCATTTGATTAATCTCCACAACTCCCTTTTGTCTTTTATGTCTCCCCCTGTCTCTCTGAGTTATAGGTCTGATCCTATCTGTAAGCATTTTATCTTACATCTATTTTTTTTTTAATTTTTATTTATTCTTTATGTGTATGAATGTACTGTCTGCATGCAGGTCTGTGCATTTGTGTCATGCAATGCCATGGAGGTCAGAAGAGGGTGTCAGATTCCCCTGGAACTGGAGTTAAAGACAGCTCTCAGCCACAATGTGGGTGCTGGGGATCAAACCCAGGTCCTCTGCAAGAGCAGTCACCGCTCCTAACTGCTAGGCCATCTCTCCAGCCCCTTACATCTATTTCTTAAACACATTTCCATTTTATGTCTACTCTTTTTTTCACTGTGGCTACATTTCTTCCACCTTTGGTGTTTTAAGTCTACAGGAAAGCTCTGCTATTGCAGGAAAGATAACTTGATTATAAAGTTACAAGGGGAAAAATATAAGAGGGGAAATACATTTTTGCTCTTGTGAAAACTGTAATACCACTACTTGCAGTACTCTAAGGGATTAATCACTGCAAAATGGAACTTTTTCATAATGCTAGACACTTATCCAGCTGTAGACTAAGCTAGCTTGTCTAAGCAGTCTTTCTATCTTCCTTTCCTCTCCCTTCTCTCTCTTCTCCATAGTTTACTCATTTCCTTACTCTCATGATTTCTGCTCAGTTATACTATCTGTTGGTCCTTGGTTTATGCTTTCTGGTTGACTATTCAGAGATCCTTGCTAGATACATACCCTTTATCCTCTAACTTAGGAGATTACTATAGCTTTCATTTTCGCTGATAGCTCCCTTCAGTATTCTTGAAAGAAGACTGTATATATATATATATATATATATATATATTTAGATGAGTGAGCATTTGAGCCACGAGCTTTCAATTAATTCCGTGCCCTCAATGGCTGCTAGTAATATGATCATTTACAGTTCTTGAATAACGTGTTATAATGTCTACCATCACATCATCTTTATATATTTTTACCTTCACGATCTCCTAAGAATGATGATGTTAAAAATAAAAAAAAAGAAAAAATGATGTTAGGGACTACACGTTGTACCTATCCCTGAATGTCTATCTGTCTTCTGTGATGAAATTTTGAGATGTAGCATTTGGTGAGTGACTAGCTTTAGATAAGGTGAGGCAGGCAAGGTGATGTTGGCTTGAGTATTATTACAAGAAAATGGGATTTTCCTTTGTGAAGACATAGAGAGCAGACAACCATCTGCAAAGCTGGGAGGATTCTCATTAGAACTCAGCTATGATGATAACTTGATCTCAGTTTTCTGGCTTGTAGAATTATGCAAAGTCAATGTATTTTACTTAAGCCAAGGCCAGTCAATATTATTTTGTTATGACTGTCTGGGAAGATTAAGGCCAATAGTATTTTCTTAACTTTTTAAATTTTTGTGTTTAATATTTTATTTTAATTATGTGTATGGATGTGTCTGTGAATTTTTGCACATGGTTACATTGCCTTTTGAGGCCAGCAGAGGGTGTCAGATCTCCCGGGCCTGGCATTACAGGTGGTTGTAAGCTGCCCTATATGGGTGCTTGTACCCTAACTTGGGTCCTCTATGAGAGAAGCAAAGTACAAACTCTTAAATACTGGGCCAACTCTCCAACCCCTGTTCCTTTTCTAATATATGAAGAAACAAATATTTTCAGAGTAAATTACTTATACTCACAGTTCTAGTAAATGGTGTGGCCAGGAGTAGAAAACCATTTTCATTATTGTTATCATTATCCTCATCACATTTGATTTGAATACCTGAATGAAAAATGCAATATGGTTGTCTGCATTTATTTCATAATAACTCAGGCCAAGATGTAAATGAACAATTGTCTTTTAATTATTGTGAAACTGATGGGTAGAATGGAATTTTATAATTATTTTTCTTCTTTTCTATTTTGGAGTAGATGATAATAACACCTCACTTTAGTAATATCCATTATTTAATATTCCTATGGCAGTCATCAAAATATACATGGAATATAGTGTATGAAATAGAAATTGGGGGTTGGCAAGATGGCTCCATGAGTAAAAGTACTTCTCGTGCAAGTCTGACATCTTGAGTTTGGTCCTTAGAATCCATGGTGGAAGGAGAGAGCTAACTCATGAAAACTGTTCTGTGAGCTCTAAGAGTGCACTTTGTATGCTATAACAAGCACTGTGGGTTCATATGTGCAACTATCCTGAGGTGTAGAGAAAATAAAATTTCCTTCTATTTATCTATCACTTTTGTCTCTTACAATCTTTCTACCCCTTCTTCCACAATGATCCCTGGGTTTTGGGAGGTGTGGGATAAAGTATACCATTTAGGACTGAGCACTTTGCAGTCCGTTATCCTATGCACTTTGACAAGTTGTGGGTCTCTGGGTTAATCCTCATTTTCTGCAAGGAGAAACTTCTCTGATGAGAGTTAAGAAATGCACACATATATAGGTATAAGTCATTGGGATTCATTTAAATACTCTACTCATTTAGTATAATATTAGTAGGTTATTCTCTAGGTCCTATCACCTACCTAGCCATGGAATTTTTTACCTTGATAACGGTGCCAGGTACGGGTTTCCCTGTGTGATGTGAGGCATAAATCCAATTCTAAGGTGACTGGTGACTCCTATAACATTTGCACCACTATGGCATATGTTAAAAGCTCAAGCCAAACAAAAACCCTGCATGGAGGAAGAGTTGGGCAAGAAGCCCTAGCCCTGGCTGAGGGACTGTTGGCAACTGATAGCTTCAGGGAAAGGGAGAGTCAATTTTCTTTAAGAGTGTGACACCTTGGAGGTTGATTAGGCTCCAAGGCACACAAGAGAATTTGGGGAACACAAACTGAACTCAATGGGCCTTAATAATAACAGAGGCCACCAACCAAGGGGGTAGAGGATTGGGAGTTTATCTGAAAGGAGATGGAGTGGAGATCTTTATATGGTAAAGTACTTTGTGTGATATTCTCAAATAACAAAAATATTAAAGAGAGTGCATTGTGGCAGACATGTATGTATATTTATGAGAGAGAGAGAGAGACAGAGAGAGAGAGAGAGACAGAGAGAGAGAGAGAATAAAATAAAAACAATTTTTTGGTCTTCCAGGATTTTAGAAATTTTAACTTATAAGAGAAATAGCTGTCATTAAATTTGAGGGGTCAACTAGGCATGTTGTATGAATTAGAAGGAATTTATCTGAAAAATATGTGAACACTTCTGCTTCCCAGAAGGTTAATCTGCCTTGAAACTGTAATCTAACATAAGCAGAAGTCCAATATGGCAGATCTGTATATAGACTATCAGGGTGACAGGTCTTCCTCCTTGCAGACTCCATCCTGCTCTGTGTGCTGTTGACTCTACTCTCAGGCAAGAGGGGATATATCAGTTTCAGACACCACAATGAGATATGATATCCAAGAGAGGAAGAAGTACAGGCCATCCCTCTCTGTTTATCATTTCTTGGAGGAGAACTCCAGAAGCTTCCTCATATTCCATTGCCTGGAACTGTGTAAAGGCAGTGACAGTGACTGCTACATCTCTTCTTTCTGCTTACCTTTGCTGCATCACAAATAGCTAATTGTGGCCCAGGGAATGTCTCCATCAGTGAGGGCTTCCTGCTGCCTGAAGTACACAAGTATGTCCATAGCTTAAACATCAGTGTTGGCACTGAGAGGGCCCAGCAGGAGGATCTTTATGAGCTCAAGGTTAGCCTGGTCTACAGAGTGAGTTCCAGGACAGCTGGGACTACAGGGAGACCCTGTCTCGAAAAGACAAAAAAAAAAAAAAAAAAAAAAAAGAAGGAAAAATAAGCTACTGGTAGCTTTCCCCCTCGTGTAGTGTTAGTGCTCCAAGTTGCAGAATACCTGGCTTCTTTTCCCAACAGAGAATTTTACTTGCATCTTATTAAGTTGCTGTTCTATTTATTGCTCTGTTTCTAATTGTCATGCAACCAAACTTAGCCCGGAATGCATTTCCTTCTTTGAATCCTGCTTGGCAAATGTCATGATAATAACCACTAACTGAAAATAATGAAGATCTAACTCAGGAGCTGGGGATAGGTTATCACTGGGGAAGATAGACTAATCAAGCATCAGAACTCTGGAGGGAGGATGAAAGGGCACGTGACTATTGGATAGGCAATGAGATGAGGCTATTATAAACTTACCTTTTCGACATGTGACAGAACTAATCATGGGTGGCAAAAAAAGTTTCAAGTTAGGTTGTGTGAAAGCAAGTTCAGCGGACAAAACGTATAAATTAAGTCAATAATTTAACATCAGTTTTACAAGAAAATTCCCATGTAGGGGATTGAAGGGATAGCTCAACAGTTACAAGCCTGGGCTGCTCTTGCACTAAAGACCTTGAGTAACTCCAGTTCCGGGGGCTCCAACGCCCTCTTCTGGCCACAATGGACATTGTGCAACATGGGTACATTACAAACATGCAGGCAAATCAGTCATATGCATAAAGATAAATAAATTCATTTTCGAAGACGATTCTGTGTATCTGGGTGATAAAATTCCTATATGAACTATATATTCATATAGTCGTGCATTAATTTTGTCATATCAAGATGCAAATGGTCAGCAGTTCCTTCAACATTGATGGGAATCTTCTGCAGAAATGTCCTCCTGACTTTGAAAGTCCTGGGCTGAGACCAACTCAAAGTAATATATTTGGCTGTGAGTAATGAGGTCAGAATAATATGTGTTGCCAATATTTGTCTGAGATAAATACTGAAATAGTGTGCATTTGCCTGGCATGAGCCTATCTCATAAACAACTCATACTCTGACATACATCAGAGTTTCCTTGTCAACAGTATATAGGTCTGACCCTAGAAGTTCCACTTCCATTAACAGACATACTGTAGCTCCAGTAAAAGACAGGGTAACAGCTAAGGGGATTTTAGCCTTGTCAGAATATAGACTTCTGGGGCTGGAGAGATAGCTCAGAGGTTAAGAGCACCAACTGCTCTTGCAGAGGACCCAAGTTCGATTCCCAGCATCCACATGGTGGCTAATAAACGTCTTTAACTCCAGTTCCAGGGAAATCCGATGCCCTCTTCTGACCTCCGCAGCATTGCACCAGACGGGTGCACAACAATGCAGACAGTACATTCATACACATAAATAATAATAATAATAATAATAATAATAATAATAATAAATTAATAAAAGAATATAACCTGCCATTGTTGGACTACCTGGGTTATATCAGGAAGGCCAGTACAGGGGTATCAAGACAGGACGTGTGCTTACTGGACCTCATTTGGGGGACCATGGGAGGGAAAGACCCCAATATGGAGCAAAAGTGTAGGATTGATGGTTGTTTGGGATTGCCAAGGAGGAACCTTTGAGTACCTCCTTAAGGAAAACATGACATCTTTTAGGAAAAAAAGTCCTCCAATTCAAGTGATATGTGTATGNCAATATCAAAACATTACATATGTTAATATCAGTCAGTCTCATAAGAAAACTAAGTAATGACAATCTACAGGAGGACAACAGATAACAAAAGTGAAAACAAACACCAGCAACACTGACATACAACAATAAAAATGGATCTATAACTCTAGTTCCAGGGAACTGGCCTCCGCAAACACTACACAACACGGGTGCACCTACATGCATGCAGGCAATACACTCATACATATAAAATAAAAATAATAAATAATATTTTAAAAAGAATGGCTATAACCAAACCCAGGTAGCTAATAACACTGATATGAATGTACATATTTTGGAAAACACCTAAATAATTATTCTCTTTTTTTTTTTTGGTCTTTTCGAGACAGGGTTTCCCTGTACCTCCAGCTGTCCTGGAACTCACTCTGTAGACCAGGCTGGCCTTGAACTCACAAAGATCTGCCTTCCTCTGCCTCTCGAGTGCTAGGATTAAAGGCGTGCGCCACCACGCCCAGCTCATTTTCAATAGTATATATAGCTCTTATAGAAGACCAAATTTCAATTCCCAAAACACAGGTCAAAATGCTCACAACTGCCTGTAAGTCAATGTACAGAGACTCCAACCCCCTCTATAGATACACCACTCATCTGTACACCCTGCCACATACATGTATTTTTAAGATAATTTTTAAAATGAAAACCAACAGGAATGTAAAATTGGTGGAAATACTTCTATTTTACATAAATTCATTTTTCATGTCTCAACAAGACTTTCAAAGTGAAGTATCCAAAGGAAACTGTGCCCCTGTTATGATTTCAGTAAGTATCTTCATGTAAAATTAAAAGGGAACTTGTATCCATATGACTGAATGAGCAATTACTAATGACTTGTATTTCATGAAAATGGTTTCATGGATGCTGAAAGAAATAAGAGAAAGAAGACAAATCTGAGGCCTACAAGATTCATGAAGGAGCATCTTAGCAGAAAATCAGGGGAATGTATTTTTAAGTATGAAGGGAACACACTATAGAAATGAATTGCTTAGTAGCAACTACACTGATATAACTAGGATTACTGAATGTATTGGAATACAATGATTGGATACTTAGTAAGATTCACATTTTTGTAAGTCTTTTATTAGAGGTTAAATAAGATATTTATAAAACGTGTAAGCATGAATGTTTGGTGACCTTCATTCTTTACAGGATTACAGTATAATTTCAAGGATTAATTTGTCAATTACACATAATTTCCTCTTATTGTTTAATGAAGTCTATGCCTTTTTAACTGAGTAATTACACATTGCTAAATGTAGAAGTGTGTTTTCATAGAACAGTTATTTTTCTGACATCATTAATTTGTTCCTTTGTTTTATGTAAAATGGGATTGAAAATACCATATTTTATAAGTATTTATACATGATACTGCCTTTCTGTGTGAGAGTATATATTTTACAGTCCAATTGAAAGATCATTCTCAGGCATTTATTTTAAGGACTCAAGTCAAATTTCCTCTCACTTCATTACAGATTTTCCTCATGGGTACTATACTATATTATCTTTGTAACTGATTAAATAAGAAAGCTAGATCACCGAGGCTAAAATATCATTCATCTAGTATTCTGGTCTCTAGTGGTTCTTGTGCTATCTTTAAATAAATATGGAAGAATTTACCCTGCTTCTCCTGAATAAACTGAAGCTTTACTACATGCAACTGATTCATTATGGGCATTGATTTATTTGGCTTCAATAAACTATGCTGTTATTCAATCTCATAGACAGTAGATGTCCTGGCATATTAAATCTAGCAAACTACAATTTGCTATTGTAATTACTTAGTATTATCTGTTTTATTATTAGTTCAGTTTGTGTGTGTGTTATGCTATTTGAACTTATAGTTCACCAACTTATAGCAACCTTTTTGTTTGTTACTGGTGACAACACTATCATTTATACATATTAATTACATTTATTTAAGAAGACTTTTACATTAGTAAGTTGGCTGTTTTGAATAAGGTGTTCCCAAGACCCCAAGTCAATATTATTTATAGTTCTTTCACTTCCTGTCCTATGGTTGAGCATCTTCCTGCTCTATGTGGTTATCCTGTAGTTATCTTTTTGGTCTGAGGAGAATTAGTTAAGAATGTGGATCAATGAGTAAAATCAGTCCCTAGAAGAGAACAAAAGTTAAAGCACAGAATGGATTTTAGGTCAGAGTTGAACTTTTCTTTGAGAAACGACAATAATTTTGCATAATGAAAACATATTTGCATGTAGTAGAGAGAGAGAATCCATTGATGCATTAATATTACCAATACAATATACACATTCGTTGCAATAGAGCAGGTTGTATGTTGAATTTTAGATTTGCCATATGCTCATCTGTGTTAGTTTACTGGAGTGATCACCCAAGCATTTACAGAAAGGAAAGGTGAAGATTGATTTGTTAGTCTATTCCCAACTCGTGGTGCACAGCCATGTTTGACAGTGACAGAGCCTCAGCAGGAATTTTCCCACAGAAAGGATGTACTAACTGGCAGGCTCCCAGGACGGCCCACAAATCCAGTTAACCATAACAGAGCTGATGAACACTGTCGGAGACAGAGTTGCCTTCCAAGTGGGAAGTCAGCCTAGTATTAATAGCACCATCCAGCTGCATTGTGGGGCCAGTGGACCTATGATGGGCTGGCCTGGGAAACCAGGGCAGTCTTTGTAGCACTTATGGGAAATGGATACCTTGGTGAGAATGATGGGAAGAGAGTACTGCACTAGCACAAAGGAAGCACATGAATTTGCATTTTCTCCTTCTGCTCTAATCACCAATCAATCCACTATCTAGTAGGAAGAGACCAGGGTGACTCTTAGGCGAATTTTTCTCTCTTCTTGAGGTCTAACTAGAGCCTGCCCAGTTGCTGATCTGGTTATATTAGATTGGCTGTTCCCATGCACAGGATATTTGTAAGTTGGGTGTTTCTAGGTCTCCTGTATTTAATTATGTAATATGGATGTTTACTTTAGTACAGTAGCTCTTTGCTTAGGCACAAAAATATCTTAGAATTTAAGGTTGTGGTTACTTTAAAATCTTTAAAAATATTTTCCTTGAGTTTTGTGCATTTCATATAATAGATCTTAATCAAATTTGGACCCCCCTATCTTCACCTCCCCCAGAGTCCCCCATCTGATTTCATGTATTCTGTCATATATATAAAGCCTTACATGCTCTAGCATTTGTATCCTTCCATGGAGGTGCAAGTTCATCCACTGGAATCTAGTCAGCCTATTTAAAATCGCCCACTTACCCCACAGTAATCAGGTTTTAAACTCTCCTATTCAGTTTGACTAATTTCTGCCTAAAAATGAAATTGCGATTTTAATGATTTGAAGCCATTAATTTATACAGATAGAGTGGATGTGCATGGTTGTAGTCAAAGTTTCCATTCTCTTTATAAGAGGAGGAAATTGGACAAGTGGGTGATGTAATATGTGTGTGTGCGTGTGTGTATGTGCTTGCGTGTCTCTGTATGTGTGTGTGAGAGAGAAAGAGAGAGACCAAAAGATAGCTGCGCTGTTCACATAAAGATATACTTTTAGAAATTAAAAATTGTATTTGTACTGGGGGCAATGTTTTACTTACTCATATGGAAATATTTCACACTATTTTTAAAGAATTACTAGAATAAAAATATTTTCTTCTCTAGGGGTTCCTTAAATTTAATGATGCTGAAAATTCACACATGCTAGGCAGGTACTCTACCACGATGCTGCATCCCCAAACATGCTAGGTCTTTGGATTATAATTTTAATACATTTTTATAGGATTTTCTATGACAATCAGTAATTTTTTTCTTACTAATCGCAAGTAAATTCTTCTGCAATGTAATCGCTTCATTAAAGTTACCTTACAGGGTAAATAAGAATTAAAATTTCTTCCTTTTTAATAATTTACAGGTTGTTTAGTTAATCCTGTTTGGGTGAATAAAAATGGGAATTTATAAATAAATAATGTATATGAAAACTTGCTGAATTCTTAGGCATCCCTTGATATTCTGATCTACAAATCTCTGTGCCAAGATTCTATTTTGGGACAAAGTGATAAACACAAAAGTACCAATTCAGCACAGAATTATATCTGTATTTAAAATATCATATCTATTCAGCTCAGTCTCCCATACTAAACATTGAAACATTCCTTTGAGATTAAATTATGAATATTTTAAGGAAAATTGTATTTTCATATGGAGGATAGAATGATTCACATGTATTTATCTCTATTTCTGAAACTGCATCCCATCCATTTTTCTCAATTTCTAATTATCCCTATTATAGGAAATAAAACAGGGAAAAAGGGAGCTCTATACAGATCTAAGGGCCATAAAGTTAGAGGATGAAATAAGCAAAGCACTTGGTCCATTCTTCCTGAATATATAATTCACAGCACTGTTGGAATGATAATCCACAATCATAAGTTTGTTACTTCATCAATGTGCGGATAGGGTGTATTGATTTCTTATATAGTCTCAGGATACTGAGCTGGATTGAAGAGCTTCAGAAGGGCCTCCCAGAACAGTGTTTCTGTTCTAGAGTTATGGAGAGGAAAGCAGTAAAGAATCTCTGACTCCAACCCCGAGTTAATACCCTTATTCCATGACTGAGAGTCTCCTTTTTTTTTCCAGGATCTCATAAGGATGGGAATGGGATTTCCATTTATATTTGTACTTTGCTCTTTTTGCTTCAAGGCCACTATGGTTGAAATGAGGCCACATGAGCTGGCCTGGGAATTGAAACCATTATGTGTCATTGTTTCTATGGGAAAATACAAAAATGGACTTTCCAGTATTAAACCATCTTTATACACTGAGAATTGAGGAGTGACTCTATTAAAATCTGATAAAAAGCTTAGAGCCCTATATGTCAATCTTTCCTGCCAATCCCCAAGATACTGATCATCTCATGGAACTAAAGAAAATCAAACAAAAAATCCCTTCAGGTAACATGAAATAAGATACAAATGGAATAGATAACAATCCCTTCTTCACAACTGTTTGGAAAAACTATTCTTTTCAAAAAGAAGGTAAAATAATGGTCATAAGTATTTATCATTTTATTCACAAAATTGGTATTTTGTAGTGTCCATACCAGTCATTCTGAAGAGTTCACCATATTACACCAAGTCCATGGAATTTATCAGAGGACTGCAGTTAATTTAATCTTTCTTAAAACTCATGAATGGTATAGCCAGAAAAGTGCACCACACATGCATGTTTTGGTTCCTTTTCAGAGCCTATAAGAGTCAAGTGAAGTAGAAGGGAAGGAAGTGTCTTCTTCACATCTTACATTCTAGCAAGTATCTTCTTCCCATTTCTCTTGTATAATCGGAATGCTGTAGGCATTCTGGTTGCTGTCCTACACCCCTATTTTCATCTGCTTCATTAGAGATACTGCTGCCCACAATAAGAGCTTTGAAATATATAGCTTCCTGAGGAAACATGAGCTCGAATTGAACCACAGTAGCTGTTCTACCACAGTTCTGAAAAAATACGATTATGGTTGCCTTGGAAACCATAGTTTTATAATATTTGTTTTATTATGTTTTCTTATATAGTGTCATTTTGAAGAGAAACACAGGGAGCAATATCACTAAGGTATCATTTTCAATTTCTGATCTATTGAAGCGTCTGGGAATGTTATAATTTTATAAAGCTATAAAGTCATCTCCTTTTCTTGACATTTCCTGAAAATGGGAGGCATGGAAGTAGCTCAGCAGGTAAAGGCACTTGCCACCAAGCACGGAAACCTGAGTTTGATTCCTTGGCCCCACGCGGTAGGAGAGAACCTACTCCTGCATGCTGTCTGACCTCCACAGGCTGTCCTCTGACCTCCACCCACACCCATAGGCATACACACACAATGAATAAATAAATGTTTTAAAAGAATTTCCTGAAATTCTAAACCATCTAGACATAAGAAATGAACTAAAAATAGACTATTACTAAGTCAAAACATAAATTTTTGCTCCATTATAGAGCTATTTTAAAAGGTCTATAAGAAGTTATTTTTTTTCTATTTTTCTTATGCATAAAAATATGGCTTCAACTTTTCTTTAAAATGGGCTAGATTCAAAGCCGGGTCTGGTGGCACATGTCTTTAATCCCAGCACTTGGGAGGCAGAGGCAGGCAGATCTCTGTGAGTTCAAGGCCAGCCTGGTCTACATAGAGAGCTCCAGGACAGCTGGGACTAAAGGGAGACACTGTCTCAAAAAGACCAAAAAGAAAGTCTAAATGCATTTCTCCACTGCCACTCTCTTTCTCCTGTTTTGTTTGTTTGTTTGTTTTTGTTTGTTTTTTGTTTTAGCTGTTCTCCCTGTAGGCCCAGCTGACCTGGAACTCACTGTATAGACCAAGCTGGTCTCGATCTCACAGAGCTCCACCTGCCTCTGCCTCCCAAGTGGTAGGATTAAAGGTGTGCATGGCCATGCCCAGAAACTCTTTTCTTCTAAAACCCATGATCATTGACCTGGACCTGGTCAACAGCCCTACCCTCGGTCACTGCACTGAAATGAGGAGAAACAACCTCCTAGGGGCAAGAAGCTGTGTCCCCAGGCATCACACTGTAAGAATTGCTTGCTAGATTCTGCAGGATCAGCGGAAGGGGGAGATTTTTTCCAGCCTGGACAATGTCCCAGGTTTTCCGGAGCAAAGCAATGCTGAGAACATACCCGTTGTCTCACTGTCATGGTTCAAAGAAACAAGATAGAGGTTTCTCATGGCCATAGATGAGCTGATGGAGAAGTTCACTTGGAGGAAAAAAAAATCCCTCAAGAATGACTGAAACCATCTGCAAGGCCATAAGGGAACAACAGGTTTGCTGGGTGTGAAAAGATGCCAAAACCCATCCCACTGCAAGTGTTCTCTAAAGGAGAGTCAGGAGGATTAGCCAAATTTAGGGTGAATGTGGTTACTACAATGGGTGGAAAAGGACCCAGCTTATAAAACAAAGAATCAAAAGTCAAAAGGGGGAGTGGAGAGATGGCTCCGCTGTTAACAGCACTGGTGCTCTTGCAGAAGACCAGGGTTCGATTCTCAGCATCCACATAGCAGCTAGCAACCGTCCCTTACTCCAGTTCCATGGGATCCAATCCCCTCTTCTGACCTCCAAGGGCATTGCATGATATGGATGGACTCACATGCAAGCAATACACTCAAACACATAAAATAACAATAATAGCCAGGTGTGGTGGCGCACGCCTTTAATCCTAGCACTTGGGAGGCAGAGGCAGGTGGATCTTTGTGAGTTCAAGGCCAGCCTGGTCTACAGAGTGAGTTCCAGGACAGCTGGGGCTACAGAGAGACCCTGTNTGCGACCCCGGTTCCCGCCCACAAGTCCAGCCGGGACCAGAGCAGAGGGAAACGCGACCCTGCTCACCCGAGCGCGGTCCCTCTGGGCCGGGGACCCCGTAGACGGGTTCACAGCGAGACCCTCTCCCAGCTGCCCCCCGCCAGACCCCGCCTAGAGCTGTAGAGCTGTGTGCCTGGCCTGGCGCGTTATCGAAAGGTAATGTTAACTGTTTCTTATGATTATTATTTGTACTGAAAGCAAAATTTAGTGTAATCTACATAACAGAGTCATCAAGAAACTCTCTTAGTCAAGAACTTATGAAGTTTCTATGGAAAAGTTTCATATATTAATATGAAAGAGTTAGGGATCATGTTCTGCTATTGGACAGAAGGCAAGGGAGTATTTCAGGCTTTAGGCAGTATTCAGGTTTTGTCACAAATAGGCAACTGTTATAGGCAATTGTTATGTAACTGAAAGTAGCCATATATGATAGAACAACAGATGGACCAGACTATGTTAAATTGTAGATAGAGGCACAGGTGGCCAGTGGCCTACACTTTGATTCATTGATCTGTCCATGACCCGCATAGGATTATAGTGCTTCAGGCAAATTGGTTCTTTTAAAACTTGTGCCTGATCAGAGGCAGGCGGATCTTTGTGAGTTCAAGGCCAGCCTGGTCTACAGATTGAGTTCCAGGACAGCTGGGGCCACAGGGAGACCCTGTATTGAAAAGACCAAAAAGAAAATTTTAAAAACTTCTGCCTGAAAGGCTATCTTCTACTGCCTTTTTTGGGAAATGTCCCATTTGATATCATATTGTTTTCTATTGGAGAAATATTCAGAAGTTATGTACTTTCTTGACTTTTGAAATGAAATAGAAATAATTATTTCACCATAAGTTTCTTTGATTAAAAGCTAGTAAAATACACAAAATAATTTAAATTCCAAGATTTCCTTTAAGAATGGTAAGTTAGATATTATCTGGAATGTCAAATGCCTAATGTTGCTTTCTACCTAAGCCCCAAATATAAACTGAAGATAACATTGTGGAATGGAACTTCTTTGCCCCTAGTAAGCTCTTCTTCATTCTTATAGGGTCTCCATAGCCACAACAAACCAATTAGCACATGGTTCCCTTATTACATAAGCATGTTTTCTGGTATTTCATTCAAGCCAATTTTAATATCTTAAGTTTTAATAACATATTACAAAAAACTATAGAAACCAATATAAAAATCTATGTACTTGTCACTCAGATTGAATGATTAACATTTGCCATTATTTGCCCAAGATATTCATGTTGTTTGAAAAGAATAAATATATTACAGACATGATTGAAACCTCTAACAGTCTTTAATATGTGAAGATTTTCCTATTCTAACAATTTACTAGGACTGTACTTTTTCCTTTACACTTACTGAAATGAGTTGAGAGACAAACAATAGAAAGGGATTGCATTTTATATATCCAGAACATATTTGATATTCAGTATAAGGGATTTGATATGATTTATATGGCTTTCTATTGTTAAAGGATTAAATAATACCATAAAGTCACACCCAAGAGAGACTCCGATGCCCCCATATCTGTGTGGATCTAAAACAAAGTGAATACCAATCATTTTAATACATAATAAAGAGTTGGATGCAGCTTTTTAAAATTTCCATGGCAACTTTTAAAAAACTCATTCTGTTCTCTGCTGCCTTTAACATAGTCATTAGCTCATTGTTCAAATGCTTTCAAAACTTTTCTCTCCATTCATCCTGTGTGGTGGTTAGACAGGTATTATTACAACTACCTCCCACACAAGGCAATCAATGCTCTATATCAGTACATCTCTGGTCACTCTTAGCTTCACCTGAACACCTCTTGAGGAGCTTCACAAAAGTACCAATCCTGAGCCCCACAGAGATTTGAAATAAATCATATCCAGATACATAGTGGCATCAGTATTTTTAATTTATTCAATTGTGAGGGCAAGGTTGATGACAACTAAGAAATCAGTGGATATGATCCAAATCATTGAACGCTGTGGTTCTCAACTGAAAGCTACTTAGTCTCCCAGAAAAACATGTGAAACAGGAGCTTTTGGTTGTCACAATGGAGGAGAGTAGCTAGCAACTTAATTGAGTAGAAGCCATGGATGTGAATAATTACCCTATAGCATCCCAGGAACATTAAGTTATCTGGCACCAAGAGTCAATGATAATAATGTTGAAGAACCTTGATTTAGCTGAATTATGCTGAACTGAATTTCCTCTGACTCTAAATTCAAATTAGTCATAGTATTATTGATGCTGCTTATGAAAGGAATTTTAAATAAGTTGCTCTTCAAAGCTAAAATGTTTATAGTTACCTTTTATTTTATCAGGATCCATGTGATGTTGTGTCATAACTATGCAAGAATTACCAGACTTTCTTATATTAAATATTTAACTACATCTGTCCAAATATCAAAAGTAACACAAAACAATGAAATAGAAAATAAGAACAATATCAAGAATAAAGAGTTCCTTTTGAATTTAAATTTATCCCAATGGTTCTTGAACTTGAGCTATATTGAAGGCCCCTGAATGGCTTGAAGAAAGCTGCCTGGTGCCCCGATACTGAGTATCCACTCAGGCATCATGGGTTGGGTTTCAAGCACTGCATTTCTATGGTGTTTCTAGATGAGGCATATAGTTCTAGTTTGGGGAATACACTTTGAGAACCACTGATATAGAGAATGATTCCATATCAGCATTTCAAATGAATATTAACTCCAGGGACCGTAGGTGAAAGCTACAAGTTAACAATGGAAAACTTACTTTATTATAGTATATTACTTGAAATGTGATTCTTCAAAAAGAAATGTAAAGGGCCCTCTAATAATGCAGTTACAATCAGGAGAGTTGTATGATATTGAGCCTTTTCCTGTCACTTCTAAGAACAACATAAATAACCTATGGTAAGCTTTGTGTAAGAACAAGTCTAGCCTGACATGGTGGCACACACCTATAGTCCCAGAACTTGGGAGGCAGAGGCAGGCAGATCTCTATGACTTCAAGGCCATCCTAGTCGACAAAGTGAGTTCCAGGTCATCTGGAGCTACAGGGAGAACCTGTCTCAAAAACACCAAAAAAAAAAAAAAAAAAGAACAAGTCTAGTGTTAAAAATGGACAGCGCCACCTAATCAAAGATGAGAAAATGCTAGTTTAATAAGAGACTTTCAGTTCAATGAGAAAGCTGATATTTTTCTGAGGTAGCTGATGTGTATCCTGCACCTTATTAGCAGATGTGTCATTGAGAAATGACCCCCCCCGCCAAAATCCCTCTTAGCTTTGAATAGATTAACATATGTTTGTGAAAGGAGAGGTGATATCTAAAATTTCAATGAGATGTTTTGCCTCTTTAAAGAACAATGAATATTGATTTTCCAATGAATGGGATTACTCGCTGTGGTGGATAATAATAGTAAACATGTGTCAGGTATTTTAAAAACAGCACAATCACCCATGTACTCTATTAGATAATGACACTTAGTAAACAACAGTGAATGAGACAGACATTGCTTTGTAAAATGTAAGTGTAGAGAAATGAAAGCTGGTACTCGGTTCCTTTTCTCCTTATCATTCATGTTCTACCCTACCCCATGGGCTGGTACTACCCACATTCAGGAGTGTCCTCACGCCTCAATTGAGCCTTCCAACAAACATTCCCACAGACACTCCCAGAGTTGTCTCCTGGGTGATTTTAAGAGTAGTCAAATTAAAAAAAAAAAAAAAAAAAAAAGAGTAGTCAAATTGACAAGGAGGATTAAGAATTGCAACTTAACTCCGTGATAAATTGACATAGGAATGTTTCACTTTAATTCATAACATTCGATCCCTGACCCCTAAAACCTCATGGCCATCTCATAGTGAACAACACATTTAATCAATCTCTGAGAGTTACTCAAATCTTAGCAGTTCCAATATTGTTCAAAAGCCCAAGATCTAATAAGTCTCTTGTATGACTCAAGACAATTTTAAAAATGAGATCCCTTTAAAAATATATCTAATATACAATGACACAGAATAATCATTCCCATACTAAAAGAAAGTAATGTAGACATATCAAGGAACACTCAGTATAAAGCAAGAATGAAGTCCAGCAAGGCAGACCTCAAATCAATGCATCTTCAGGTTGGGTAACTGTAGCTCATGATGGAATCCTCTTCCAACAGAGTTTGTTAGCCCTGTTCCTATAGCTTTGTCACATATAGCACATATGACCTGTCCATTTCATAAATTATACTTCATGTGTGTTCTTCAGTGGACATCCCATGGCTCTGCTATCACCATGTCAAGGCTTCTCTATGGCAACTTGGGCTTCACCTTCCCAGTTTCATGCAGTATGTTCTTAGGGCTGTATGTGGGGGAATCTGACCCTGGCACATATTGCATGGCATCAGAGCTTTCTGAAACTTGATGCACATGCCTGCAAACACACTATCATATGTACAACTCTAAAACTTCTGTCAGCTTCAGGTTTATCTGGGTCTTCTTGGATTACAGCTGCAGTAGCCTTTGAGGTTAATTCTAGGATAACACTTCCCCAGGCAGCCATTTTGGAGGAGGGAAGTTCTGTGTTGGCATATTTGTTTACTTTTTTTTTTTTTTTTTTGGTCTTTTCAAGACAGGGTCTCCCTGTAGCCCCAGCTGTCCTGGAACTCCCTCTGTAGACCAGGCTGACCTTGATTCACAGAGATCCGCCTGCCTCTGCCTCCCAAGTGCTTGAAGGCATGAGCCACCAAGCCTGGCTGTGTTGGCATTTTTAGTGCAGGATCTCACACTTGTAAGGAATTTGTACTATTATAATCTAGATCCTTAATTCATGGAGTCTTGGCCTTGAGATACCTTTCCTAATGTCCTACTGCAAACTGTGAGGTTTGCCTTCAATGGCTCTAGCTTCTTGGGCTGCTTTCTTTCAACATGCTTGTTTATGACATAAAATGCCCATGCTCCTTTCCCTCACCAAACTGCACAGCTTTTCACTTTTTTGAGTTTTTTTTTTATTTTTTTTTTATTTTTGAGATGAGGATTCCCTGCAGCCCCAGCTGGCTATAAACCTGTTTACAAACCAGGCTAGCCTAGATCACACAGAGATCTGCCTGCTTCTCCCTCTCAAGCAATGGAATTAGAGTGTGCCACCTAGGTTTTTACTTTTTTTGTTGTTGTTTGGTCTTTTAGAGACGGGGTGTCCCTGTAGCTTTGGATGTCCTAGAACTCACTTTGTAGACCAGGCTGGCCTTGAACTCACAGAGATCCACCTGCCTCTGCCTCTGAAGTGCTAGGATTAAAGGCATGCGCTACCATGCCCAGCGGTTTTTACATTTTTTCATTACCCTCACTATAAATCTGAATAACAGCAGTGAGCTGCAACCATTACACTGGCTGGATAACATGCTCTCTTGCAATTTCCTCCATTATAAAACATATTCCCTGACTTTTGACTTCATCCTCCTTCAAGTTCTCAGGACACAGGCAGAATGAAGGCAAATTATTTGCCAGAATATAATGTGACTGGTCTATAGCCCAGTTTCTAAGTGAGTCCTTGTTCCCCTTTGAAACCTAGTGATTAGGACCTCTACTGTCCACATTTCTTTCAGTATTTTTTTCTGGATTTTGATGAGAATGGCCTTACAGCTCTAAGTTCTTCCAAATTCTTTTTTTCCTTTATTTTTATTTTATGTGTATGTGTGCATGTGCATGTATGTAAGTGCACCCATGTTATACAATAACAGCAGAGGCCATAAGAGGGTCTCAGATACCCTGGAACTGGAGTTATAGACAGTTGTGAGCTGCCATGTGGTGCTTTTAAGAACTAAGTGATCCCTGCAGTCCCACTTCTTCCAAATTCCTATCACATACTTCTTCAAAAGGCTTACAAATGACATTGGCAGGCAGTCAAAGTAATAGGCCCATTACTCAGCACAATTTTTGCATATTAAATACTTTTCTCATTGATAAGAC
This sequence comes from Rhizomys pruinosus, assembly GCA_009823505.1. NCBI lineage: Eukaryota > Metazoa > Chordata > Mammalia > Rodentia > Spalacidae > Rhizomys > Rhizomys pruinosus. The sequence continues at coordinate 901,764 of VZQC01000343.1, forward strand.
AAGATACCAATCAAAAGCAATATAAGAAAGGAAATATGTATTTTTTCCTCAAAGTTTTAGAGTATAGTCCATCATGGTGGAGAGGTGGTTGGAGGGACTCTAACTGAGAATGCGGGAACCCAACACACAGCTAGTAACATTGCCTCTGCAGTCAGAAAGCAGAGAGAGGTGAATGTTGTTAGTGAGTTTGCATTCTCCTTTTTTTCCCTTTTTATTGAGTGTGAGGCTCCAGACTATGGCATGGTGCCACCTATGTCCAGGGTTGTTCTTGTTTCCTCAGTTAAAATTTTCTTTAAACACCTTCACAAACCTATCTCTAAGTGTCTCCTGGGTGACTCTAGTTAAGTTAATAATGATTAATTGTTAAGTGAATTTAATACGTAATTAATGATTAATCATGAATAATAATTAATGACCACAGTTGGTATCCTGACTTTTTGCACATCTAGTAAAAAGAAACTGTACATAGACAATAAAAATGTTAAGAATAAATATTTTCTCCATTCAAGTTGTCGTCTCCTAAAGTGGTCTAAATTTAGATGGGAAAACATATTTTAGAAGTGAAAACATTAGCTTCCTAAAGTGGTAGAATTCAGAAGTATCCACCCATTATTTCAAAAGCAAGAGCATGTAAAACTATACTTTGTTCTTATTTCTGACTCTGAGATGTTTTCTAAATCCCTCAATAATGAAAGTTTCCTAATTTCTTCCTAGAACTTGATGTATTTCCTAGTCAGTAGCAAATGAAAATTACAATTTTTCTGAATTTACTTAAATAAGTACATTGGTTTGAGCATGTCCCTTCACAGTTCATATATTAGAATTTAATTCCCAAACTCATATGAAGTGGTATTAGAATACCAATAATGGCATTAACAGTTTTTATAAGGAGAGAAAGGGAGACCCAAGCTGAACCATTTGCTCTATTTTACCATGTGATATCCTCCACCCTGTTGTAGCACAGGAAGGAGATCCTTACAAGATGTTGAGGAGATGGTGCCATGCTCCTAGACCATGAGCCAAATGAACTCTCGTTCGTTATAAATTACCCTGTCTGAGATTTTTGTTGTCGTTGTTATTCCAACAGAAAAGGGGGTAAAATAAGCAGTAAATAAGAAATCTATGTGTTTCCATAGTTCATGAATTTGAAATCATATTTTTCAGGCCCATGTAAAGTTATGATCATTATCAGGACAGTCTAAATTGTATTCTCCAATGTGCAAACTTTAGCTATGAGTTAGGGGGTTAAAAATAAAGGAATAAACTACCAGAAAAATGTCCATACCTAAACTATTCTGTTGTGCTAACATTGATAGAGATGACAGTCTTCAAGTACCCTCCCAAAGTACTAAGTAGTTTCGTACTTTAAAATAAGGCATCAAATTTAAACTGCTCAGAGAACAGGTTAAAATATGAGAATTAAAAACTGTCTGCTAGCTTCGTTCTACTGTTGTGTACTTAAGAGCAAACTCAGAAGGTTGCTATGGCATTACTTCTGCGTGCATGGCAACAGAGTGAACTGAGTGATTCAGCTTGATAAAAGAGGAAATTAGCTCACTGTTTCCCTTTCCCTAAATCAGAGTCAGATATCCAAATATTTCATTTTGAAATGGTATATCTATCAACATGTTCTAAAGGATGAAAGTCAGTCATGGGGGTGGGTTGGGGAAAGGTCATCCGATGAAATTAGTATGTCATGTGCTTGCTGGAGGCAATGCAACTTGTGTTTAAAGAATTTAATAATATCTCTGCATCCTTATTTTCTCCTGATTGGATGGAGCTTCTCCATGGCATATGCCGGGCGAATATACATGATGAGTAATACTTTGACAGAGGACAGCAGTTTATCAGCCCATATAACTTTGTTCTAATGAAAGTTAATCGTAATGTATTTTAAGAAAGCAATAGTGTTCGTTCGACTATGAAACTCTAATTCCCTATGTGTAACAGGCCTCCAGGGAAGAGGACTGATTTTGCCAACATAATATGTGAAGTTTAGTTATTATCAACCGCACAAAGCAGAGGTCAGCTGTGGGTGTTTATGTGGGAGGCACCATTATGAAATCAACCCACAGCCACTGTAGCAGTGAGGTGATCCAACACAAACACAGCCAAATGTCACAAATAAATGCTGACATTTTATCACATGATAGTTTGAAATTTTACCACAGTGTCTTTTCTTACATTATTTATCTTTCACATCTTTATTTTGTTTCCTGTTTCCTTTCTTTAAACTGATACATGAAAAAATAGGGAAGTAAGGTTTGAGTCAGTATGTGATCATGATATACAGGAAGTTAACTGAACCCATCACCCCTCCTCCCCGCAAAAAAAGAAATAATCTCTAAACTTGTGAACCATGGAGTCTAGATTTGTTTGGGGCTGACATTGGTTTGAGAACCATAGCAATTTTTAAAGAATAATTTTATGGGAGCTGGAGAGATGGCTCAGCGATTAAGAGCACCGACTGCTCTTGCAGAGGACCCAGGTTCGATTCCCAGCACCCACATGTTGGCTAAGAACCGTCTTTAACTCCAGTACCAGGAGAATCTGACACTCTCTTCTGACCTCCAAGGCATTCCACGACACGGGTGCACCTACCTACATGCAGACAGTACACTCATACACATAGAAAAGAATATTTTTATGGATTCAAGAATCTCATACAATGTATTTTGACCATATACAACCCCCTCCCCATCTCCACCCACATTTTAACCACTACAACTAGATGTGCTTTGTTATTATTTGTCTTTTTAAAAGGCCTATAAAGTATAATCTGTGTTTCCTAAATGCTCTTGGGTATAGGTCTATCCCTTGAGTCCCATCGACTTATCAATTATGATAGTAGTAAGGAAAACTGACTCTCCCTTTCCCAGCATCTACTAATTGTCAACAAATTCTCAGCTAGGGCTGGGGCTTCCTGCCCACCTCTCTCATCCATTTTGGGTCCCTATTCAGCTTGGATGTGCACAGACTTTGTGTATACTGCTCTAAGTGCTCTGGGTTCTTATGTGCACCCACCTTGTGGTTCCAGACTGCACAGTTTCCTTGTATTCGTCTTTGGCTCCTTCTGCCCCCTTCATCTCAGTGATCCCTGAGCTTTGGGAGAAGAGGGTGCAATATAGATATCCCACTTAAGGTTGAGCACTCATCTGTGCCTTATTCTCTGCATATTGTCCATTTGTGAGTCTCTGTCAGTCTCCGTTTTGAAAGAAGTTTCTGTGGTGGGAGTTGAAAAATGCACTAATCAGGTCTGGAGAGATGGCCTATCATTTAAGAGCGCTGACAGCTCTTGCAGAGGACCCAGGGTTCAATCCCCAGCACCCACATGGTGGCTGAGAACCATCTTTAACTCCAGTTCCAGGGGAATCCGACACCCTCTTGTGACCTCTGCGGCATTGCATGACACAGGTGCACAAACCTACATGCAGACAGTACATTCATACACATAAAAAGGAAATAAAACTTTTAAAAATCCCTAAAAAAAGAAAAATGCACTAATCTCTGAATACTACAATAAGTTATTGTGAGTTAGTATAATATTGTGTCCATTTAGCAGATTGATAGTAGTATGTTATCCTATATGTCCTGTGATTTGTTTTGTCCCTGATAATAATATAAGGTACAGATGCCCTCTTGAGCAGTTGGCCTTAAACCTAATTAGGTGATTGGTAAGTCCTATAATATTTGTGCACTATTGCACCATTGGGGTTATTTTACCAAGGGAGTTGTTATTGTAGCTGTTATTATAGCTCACATAGTTCATAGCTGGGCAAGGTTGATGATCACATTTCTATGTGAATTATAAGCATAGCACCTTCTAGTACTTTGAAAGCTAGCCAGTAGAGATTTAGCTTCAAAATAAGTACCAGCTTGATTTTGCCTTGTTTGTTCTGAGAATCAGATGTGTAGTACCTTCAAAAACAGGATTTTACAGTCCAATTCTGTTGGGTATCCAAGCTCAGTGGTGATAGCCAGTACTGACTGAGGCTCTCTGGGAGCTCTCTGGGAGCTCTCTGGTCAACAACTGCAAAAGACAGAGTCCATTCTTGGCACTGGGCTTTGCACTTGCTAATCTATTAATGCCTTTGAACTGCTGTTATAGGGTAAGTATGTTTAAACTCATATATATATATATATATATATATATATATAGAGAGAGAGAGAGAGAGAGAGAGAGACAGACAGACAGACAGACAGACAGACACAGAGAAACTAACTTCAATGCTAGGTTTCCAAATGATTCTTTTATTTTTTTATGCTTTTATTGATGTTTTGTGTATTTCAGACATCATTTCTCAGTTCAGTTTATACATATTCCCCTTTCCCTTCCCCCCACCCCACCCAAGATCATGCATTCTGCCATAACTGTCCTGCATCTTTCTCTCACTCTTTTTTATGCTTAGGAATTCACATTTTCCTCCATTTATTATATTACTCTAAAATATGGATACATACTCTCCACTCATATACAGTAATTACAGAGTCTGAAAATAAGTGGTGGGTAGATTCTAGAGCCTGTTGAGAGATTGACATTATAACAACGGGCCTTTAGTGTTAGTTATCCTTCTTCTACTCCCTCTTCTGCCTTTCCTCCCATTCCCTACCCCATTAAAGCCATCCTATCTGCTATTCCCCTTTCCAATTTAGCAATGGTTTAACATTTATCTTGAAATTTTACCTAATTGTATGGCAAACTGAGCAATGTTAATATGATCTGAAAACAACTGTGCTCTTATATTGTGAATAAAAATTAAAAAAAAAAACAAAGAAATGGATAAGTAAAATATGGCATGTATGCAAAAAAAAGGGGGGGGGAATCTAAAAAAAAAAAAAAAGAAAAAAAACAAACAAACCTCGGAACAACAACAAAGAGAAAAGCCCAGGCACAGATGGCTTCAAGGAAGAATTCTATAAAACATTTAAATTCTTACAACCATTACTATTCAAACTGTTCAGAAGATACAGAGGGAATTCTCCAAACTTCCTTCTATGAAGCCAGCATCATTCTAATACCAAAACTAGGCAAAGAAAAGAAGGAAAATTTAGCTTTTTAATGATATAATTCTATGCTTTTAAATAATTATTACTGAATATGATCAAAATATATTGTATGAAATTCTCAAAGAATAAATCTAATATTTTTAAATGTATTGCACTTCTCTCTGTGTGTGTGTGTGTGTGTGTGTGTGTCCATGTGCACGTGGAGGTCAGAGAACAATTTGTGGGATTTACTTTTCTCCTTCAGCCTTGTACCCGTATGGTGATCAATGGATCCACTTCATCTTGTTAGGCTTTTCAGCAAGCACCTTTACCCCCTCAGCCATCTTGATGGCACCTATTTTATAATTTTTGACAAATGCTCAAAATTGGGTAGACATCACCACCACAGTCAGGATACAGAAACATTTGAACACAGTCTCCAAACTCCCTCATTATGCCTCCCCACCTGACAGTCACTGTTTTGCTAGAACTATATTAAAATAGCTTTAACTCGTTAATTGTTTTCTCCATTGTGCTCATTCATGCAACAACCATTTACTGAGAATCTACTATACACAGGGCTTTATTTTTTCTTTTTTTATTATTTTTTAGGGGATTCACAATATAAGAGCACAGTTTTCAGATCACATTAACGTTGCTCAGTTTGCCATACAATTAGGTAATTGGTGTTAGCATCCACAGATGAGGGATACCATTTGTCGTTTGTTTTTCTGGGACTGGGCTACTTCACTCAGCATGATATCTTCTAGCTCCAGCCATTTACCTGCAAAACACAGGGCTTTATTTTAAGTGCTAGTGATGAAATGGTGAACAAGAAATGAAACTTTCTATCTAAAAATAAGATAGTAATATTAAATCAGCATTTCCAAAAATGTGATAAAGGCTATGTAAAAATCAGACAGATTCTAGTGATAACAGATATTAGAAGGTGAAACCTAATTTAGATGGTGTTAGGATGGGAAGGAGCCAGCTATGTACACTCTACAAAATGGTGAGGCACATGGAATAATCACTGCAAGTAGAGGAAGGGAATGTGCAAAAGGGAGACAGTTTCTTGAAAAAAAATGAGATGCGGACAAATTATGCATATTTAAGGTGGGTATTTTGTTACCATTTAATTCGGGATGACTATTTAATAGGATGATTTGATCTCTGTTTTCAGTTCTTTTTACATCATTGTAGTAAAATACCCAACACAATCTAGTTACAGACTAGTTCCTTTGGATTCACAGTTCTGGAGGTCCAAATGCCAGATAGGCAGCCGTATTTATTTGCATTTCCAACAAGGCTGGCACAGGCTGAGAGGAGGTGGTCAATCAAACTCATACATGGGACTGGAGCAGATGAGAAAGAGACTGGGGTCTGGCATTCTCCCTTAAAGAAACACCCTCAATTACCAAATAACCTTCACTTCTTATCACAGCACTCTGTAATACTGCCGTCTTAGGATGCAAACCATTTCTATATGGGTTCTCAAGGGACAGTATTCATATCTAGTCCATATCAATGTAGAAAACACCATTGTAGGAAAATCAGAATGGATGCAAGAGACCAATTAAACAATGGAAATCATCTACTTCAGTATTAGTGGAGTACTGGGTTGAGGCTTCAACTGGAGATGGAGAATGCGCAATTTTTCAATGCATTTTGAAAGTGGAAACAAGCCAGACATTATGTCACAAGTTTATAATCCCAGGAGCTGGGAAGTGGAGGCAGCAAGGGAAATAGCAGTTCCAGGCCAGTCTCAAGCTATATAATGAGTTCAAGCCAGTCTTGATGACATGAGACTATCTCAACAACAGTCAGTAGAAGCAAGTTGTTGTTTTTTTGTTTTGTTTTGTTTTGTTTTATTTTTTGGTCTTTTCGAGACAGGGTCTCCCTGTAGCCCCAGCTGTCCTGGAACTCACTCTGTAGACCAGGCTGGCCTTGAACTCACAAAGATCCGCCTGCCTCTGCCTCCCAAGTGTTAGGATTAAAGGTGTACGCCACCACGCCCAGTGTTTAGAAGCAAGTTTTAAATGTTTGATGGGATTGTTGTAGGAAGATTTTGAAGGAAAAGGAGGACACAAATGAGACTCTGGAATTCTTCCTGCATGTCAAATTTATTGATATGAATAAAATATTGAGAGAGAAAAAGACTGCATGGTAGAAAACATTGAAAATATAAGGAGCAGGTTGAAAGTGAGAGCTTTATGTACAGGTGGGAATCTCCTAAATGGGTCTATGCATTTAGAATTCAGAGGAGAGCTTGGATTTGAAGAAAGAAATTTGCATAATCACTAAGTATTTTACCACTCTGTATATATCATTTATATAACTTAAATATATATAACTAATATAGTTTGATCTGCTAATATTAGTATAATATTAATGTAATTCATATTAACAATCTGTTCCCTTATAGTTAATAATGGCTATTCACACTCGCTTTCCTTTTGCAGTGATAAAACATTGACCAAAGCCAAGATCGAGGAGGAAATAGGTTTATTTCAGCTTACAACCCCCAGGTCACAATCTATCACTGAGGAAAATCAGGACAGAAACTCAAGGCAGAAATGTGGAGGCAAAAATTACAGTACATATGGTAGAGAAATGCTGCTTACTGACTTGCTTCTCACTGGCTTGCTCAGCCATTCTTCTTAGGTGGCCTAGGCCCACCTGCTCAGGGATGGCACTATCCATATCAATTAACAATAAAGAAAATGCTACACAGACATGACTACAGGCCAGTCTGATAGAGGAAATTCCTCAGCTGAGTTCCTTACTTCCACATGACTCAACTCTACTTTGTGTGGAGCAGACAAGAAAACTAACCAGTACAAAGGCCCATTTGGTGTGTGGCATAGTAAAGGAATTGTGATATGATTGTTAGGAGGACCCTGCATGACTAGAAGCAGATCTTTAAAGTGTTGGGTTTGTGGGAAATGACAATGACATAACTTTTTCAAAGAAGAAGGTCAGGGAGATTGAATTTAGTCTGTATGGAAGTGATCAGGAAAAGGTTTGTTAAGGACTAAAGGGTAAGGAAGGTGGAGAGGATAGTGTGTCAAGAAATTAATGTAAATAAATAGGTTTGTTGGAGAATATCAGGGCTTGAATTCTCAATGTGCTATGTTTACGATTTAGAACTCCATCAGTACATCACAGGGGCATTCATTTTCACAACTGTGCCAGTTAATATCTTCCTACACAAGATACTTATTGAACACATGGAAGATGCCTGGCACTCATGTAGCTGCCAGGAATTCAACAATTCATACGGAAAGTTTCCTTCCCTTGTGGATCTGATTTAAGGAGTTCAAAGACCATAACAAGCCACATCACAAAAAGGGATGATGAAATGATGTGAATCTTGCATTAGACTGTGAGGAGCATTTGGAGCTCTAAATGTAGAAAAGGAACAGCACCAAAGACCCTGCAGTGAGTGGCTAATGAAGTAAGAAGAGATTAAGGTTGACCACATACCAAAGGCTGTGAGGTAACTGAATCAAGACCACAGACTGAATGCTCAACTCGCTGTAATGCTGCTCAGGAGTCAGGTAGAATGTAAATAGAACAGTCTTCGTTTTCAGAAAACGAGCTTTATCTGAGTGGTAGAAGTAGAAAACAGATTAAGTTGTTTTAAAGAGTGGCTATGAAAAGAAAAATAACAAATTGTGAAGATGTTAGCAATTTGTAATGCCTTCAGTGTGGAAGCTGTTGTTCCATACATTGGCAGTAGTGAGATGACTTTCTTATTAGTCTAACGTACCCACCAAAAAGGAGGAAAGTGATAATACCTTATGTGATCAAGATTGTTTGTGAACCATGACAATATGTGAACACAGTGAATAATCACTAAAAGCAATGCCTTATATTTAAGGTTTGTTAAGTTTACTAATCATGTTCTACCTGATATAAAATTCTCAACCTTTATTTCATTAAATTGCAAGTGAAAACAATTCTGTGTACACTTGGTTCCTTATCATTTTGTTTTTCTGAAGAGTTGACCATTTATGTTTACCAGGATAAAATCATTAGATACTAAAGTAATTAAAAAATGAAAGCTTATAATACAAAAGACAAAACTATTATTATTAACTCACTTTCAAGTGACCCACATGAGCTTGAATTTGAATCCATGTCAGTTAACTTAATTTGAACACTAGCTTTGTTCCCACCTGGTCTTGGACCTTCATTTCTTCACACAATTAAGATCTACTGGTGTTGACATGGAGTTCTGATCTATCATTCATCCTTATTGATGCCACTGAACTTAGCTCAGTGTGTGGTACAGGACCAGACCCTGATTTGATGGCTATGTTGACTAAGATAATACCATTGTTCAGGGTAACTACTTTTTTATTTTGAAGAAATATTCTAATTGTCTAATAAACTTTTAAAAATAAGGTAAAGAATGAACTTAACTAGTGGCATTGATACGAAATACCTTGATCCTTAGCTCACCCTTCTTGGGCTCCTCTTGTTGCCTAAGCTCCATCCAGCTTATATTCAGGAAAAATTCTTCAAAATGTCAATCCTAGTGTGAACTATGCACAGAAACTATGCACATACCAGCAGTGGAGACACTAGAAAACAGTTTCAAAGGTGGAGAAATCTCTGGAATATGTCAGTAAAAATTGAGTAAAGTTAACAGAAAATATATGTCCCATTTTGTTGAAAAACTTGACTAAATTGACTAAAAGTAAAACAAAATTTCAAAAGTGTGTGGTAGACAATATACAACATATATATATATATATATATAT
>VZQC01000343.1:912149-926952 GCA_009823505.1 Rhizomys pruinosus
ATATATATATACCTATATATAGGTGTATATATATACATATATATATACATGTATATGTATATATATACATATATGTGTATATATATACACCTATATATAGGTAGATATATACATATATATATACATGTATATATATGTATATATATACATGTATATGTATATATATACACCTATATATAGGTAGATATATATAGGTATATATACCTATATATACATATATATGCATATATATGTATATATATACATATATATATATATGTTTAACAGTTTGGACATATAAAATTGGCAACATCAACTCATTCAGTGGAAGAGATTTGGGGAAGAATTTTAGTTGGATGGGTTTGGTTCCATTTCCCTACTCTAGTTCTTGTCCAGGCACCATTCATCTGGTCTCTGACAAGGGACCACAACACACCATTTCTGTATGTCAGAGAGAGAAAGAGAGAGAGAGAGAGAGAGAGAGAGAGAGAGAGAGAGATGTGTAGTGTAGTATAATTGTATACACTGTATTGTAAATTATATATAATGTAACATTATGTGGGTAAGTACATACACAATTGTCCTGCTTCATTCATTTTAGTCCAAAAATACTTTGACTATCATACTTTCTCAGTTAGATCATTATAGATCAGAAAAGATTCTTAGAGCCCATTGAAGAGCTTGGGAGCAATGAGTTCTAGGCATCCTATAGAGAGCTTGAAAGATATTTGTAGCCTCTTGATAGAAGTGACTGTGAATGGGTGAAGTGCCTTGAAAAACCATGTAAGTAATGTCCTGAGATGAAGAATCATGCTTGGTCCCATTATTACCTCCCTGCAGTGGCAGAAGTGTCATACAGAAATGGTATGTTGTGGCCCCTTGGTAGAGACCAGATGAATGGTGCCTGGATGGGAGCTGGAGTAGGGAACTGGAACCAGAGCGGTCCAAAATTCTTCCCCAAATCTCTTGGATTGAATCATTTGATGTTGCTATTTTTTATGTCCAAACTGCTAAACCAGTATTTATGTCTTGCTGTTCAATGAAAATGTGTGATTGCCTAACTGGCTCTACAGAGACGTGGCTATTGGAAGAATTTCCTATTGCCTTGAAACTTAAACAGCCAGTAAATGTTTGGAGTATACCTTAAACCTTCTTAATTTTGTGGTAGAGCAAATGGATTTTTATTTCTGTCTCTATTTGAACAGTATTTTGGACAAAAAAATGCCAACATCATCTACTTTGTTTTCCTTCAATGCTCAATGACTAGGTAAAGAGAAAGGAAAAGACCTTTCAAGCTGGGGTGATTGTCTAGACAGTCCTAAAATATCCATTCCCAGGTGCAGAGGAAGCCATAAAATGCAGACAAAGCATGAGGGTCCTTTGCCAAAAATACCATTTGTTTGAATTCTCATAGGCTCCCTGTAAATGTCAAGGGAGGGAATAGCAAGAAGACTGAATTCTAATAATTATGATCAGTAATTACATTAATGTATCTTCATTTATTTCACATAGAATAAACTAAGAAAACCTTTCTGAGGTATCATCAGATTAATTTTGAGCAGAAAAAGTCAGTGCTTAATATTTAGCTGGGTATTGAACTCATAAGCAGATGCAGAGATGAAGGACACCTCAAGCATTGCACAAACCTAACCACTCTGTATCAGTGACTTCCTGTTGTTGGTGCCCCCTGTACTCACGAACTATGGACAGGATAATATTATACTATCTATAGTTTGTGTTCTCGCTTTATGTTTGTTTGCAGCATAAAATGTTGCAAATGAAGATGAATACATGGAAAACTCATCAGCCCTGAAAGAAATGTCATGAGGAGGCTCTGAATGGAATGTGCAAAAAGGGATCGGTAATTTGAATTTATTCAAAGACGGCATGTTCCTAAGAGATAGATTTGAGAAGAGCTTTTTCATGAGAATGAAGGTGCCATAATAAGGGTCACAGAGTGGGAACAAGGGATTTTGTTCTTGAGCAATCCCTGTAGCTAAACCTTTAAAATCCAATAAGGGAAGTGAAATGAATAGATTAACGTGAGGCAGTAAATACATGAGTTGAAAATATTCTTGTACTTTGATATTTTTCTTTCATCAACTGTTAAATTTGCTCAATTTTGTTGGTTATTTACACATAGCTTCGTGCCTAACTTTAAAATAAGCAGAGGAAATTAATGCTATGGTTTTTCTCTACTCAGTTCTACTTAGCCAGGGAAGTCTAACCATTGAATACTGGTGAGAATCTTACCCTTGGCAGTATACAGTGAAATAAGATGCCACTGTAACAGTTGAAGAGCCTCTTTAGGATAGCTTCAGATATTCCTAAATTAAAGTTACACAAGAGCCAGTTGTAGTGGCACGCGCATTTAATCCTAGCACTTGGGAGGCAGAGGCAGGCGGATCTCTGTGAGTTCAAGGCCAGCCTGGTCTACAGAGTGAGTTCCAGGCTAGCTGGGGCTACAGGGAGACCCTGTCTCAAAAAGACCAAAAAGAAAGAAAGAAAGAAAGAAAGAAAGAAAGAAAGAAAGAAAGAAAGAAAGAAAAGGAGGAAGAGAGGAAGGAGGAAGAAGATAATAGAAAAGGAGGGGAAGAAGCAAAGAGATGACAAAAGCCGCTGAAGCGGGAGGGCGGGATAAAGGCATGGAAGAAAAAAAAAGAAAAAGAAGAAGGGTGGAAAAGAGGAGAAAAGGAGAGGAAAAGAAGGAGAAGAGAGAGAAGACACCCCCCCCCACCAAAAAAAAAAAAAGAGCGGAGAGAAGAAAGGAATGCCTCTACGGAACTTGACCAAAGAGTTAAAGCGGGGGTAGAGGCAGGAACAAAAAAGGGAAGAAGAAAAGAAGGGAAGAGAGGGGGAGGAGAAGGAAAGAGAAGGAAATGTAATTGGACGATTCCAATCACAGGAAGAGGACAAATAGGAAGGAGTGAGAGAAAATGAAGTTTTGGATAAGTATAGGGGAGGGGAATGGGGGAAGAGAAAGGCAAGGGGAAGGGTGAGAGAGGAGAAAGAGCAAAAAAAGAGAAGGAGGAAGGGGAGGAAAGGTGAAAGACAAGTGTGGTAATGTTAAACATTGATGGAGTTTTTTTTGAGTATATGGAAAAGTGGGAAAAGAGAAAGGGAAGGAATGAGGGGAGAGGGAGAGTGGGGGGGAGATGCGCCCACAGGAAGGAAGTACAAGTAGATAATTAGAGGGTTCGGAAGTAGAAAAGGATTCCGTGATACAGGTGTCAAGTTCAGATGAAAATTTTATCTTCTCTTATATAAACAAAAATGTATTTTTATTACATTTAAAGTGATCTAAAAATTAGTACTACATTTTAGTAATTTTTTGGTTCATCCAACGTCCCTAAATATTTCTCGTAACAAAATGAATCTGAGTAGAATAAGTATGTCCATGTTTAATATTTTAGTTAATTCATGCCCTTATTCAATATTTCTGAGTACTTGCTAGGTTAAGACTGCTCTAGAGAGACAGGGGAGAGGCAGGAGTTTGGGAATTGTCCACAAGGGGGATGTCAGGATCAAGTAAGAAAATGGTAAGGCATCAGGAGCCACCCTAACGGAGGGCGGGAATAGTGCATCGTTTCTGGAAAGAGAGATAAAGGGTCTTTAAGGGTGTAGGTGCTGGTGGGAAGGCCATGCTCCAATGGATGGCGCCCCCATGCAGGATTATATAAACAGCACAAACAAGTGACTGAAGGAGGGGAGAAGAAGGGGGGCTGCGGAGTCTGTCTTCGTCCGATGATCCAAATACAACAATTCTCTGTCACACGCCTGCTGTCTCCTGGACCAACACACCCCTTGTACTCTGACTTACTGCATCTGCTATCTGCCAAGACTGTATAATCAAGGGGGGCAGCAAGATCATCAGTATTCCATTAGGCAGCATTAATGGACTCATTGGTGATTCAGATAAAAGCTTGACGCCGGTTCAACTTTTGCGGGTCTGTCTTTTTCCTCCCCTTTTCTCCCTTTTTTTTTTTTTTTTTTTTTTTTTTTTTTCTCTCCCCCTCCCCCCCCATTCCCCCCCCCCTTTTTTTTTTTTCTTTCTTTCCCTTCTTCCCCTCCCCCCCTCTACATTCCTCCCTCTTTCTTCTTTCTTTTTTTGCCTTTCCTGCCTTCCTCCCCTTTTTCCCTCCCCCTTTCTATATTTATACAGTGTCTCCTAATATCTACCACGCTAGGGCTGGCGGAAGGAGAGAGAAGGGGACGAAAGGGGGAGAAAAGAAANAGAAGAAAAGAAAAGGAAGAAAGAGAGAGTTCATTAAAAACAGGCACATCAGTACAGAAATCACTAAATTCACATGACCAATTTAGTTGGATACTTATCCTATGCCTGAACCAACTACCCTAACAAACCAACACTTCTGGGAGGACAGGTTTGTTGTGGCTCATGGTTTGAAGGGTTATAGTACTTTATGGCAAGGAAGGCATAGTAGTGGAAAGCCATGTGGCTACGGCTGCAGTGGAATGTGGCTACTGACATTTGGGTGGATTAGAAAGCAAAGAAAGGCAGTGAATATGGACTCTCATTAACTTTCTCCTTTTCCCTATGCTTTATATTCTAGGACTTCAGTCCATCCAAGGTAGGCCTTCTCTCTTCAGTCCTCTCCAGAAACTCACTCAAAGGCACACACAAAAGAATACCATACTAACACCCTACTAATTTCCAATCAAGTTGGCAAAACTACCTATCACAGGGTCTGACTAGATGTCTTGATGCACTTTGTAGAGATAAGTGTTTCTTGTGCGTGTTTTAAGAATAGATGAATCTCAATCTACAGCTGGATGATGACTCATATCTCATCATCATTTCTCCTTATTCTATGGGGGGAGTTGATTAAGAAAGTCTCTTGTATTAAAACCTTTGCAGCCTAGAAGATAAATTCATAGGATTTTTGAAAAATCAGTTGTTAAAAGTAGGATCCAAGAGGGCCTGATGTTCTGCAGCAATACTGAGGCTTATTTCCCTTCAATGCGCAGAGAGAGTCAATCCTTCTGCTGCCACTGTGGTCTGGTGCTGGGACAGGGTGTTCGGGGGTGTGCTGGGGGGGGGGGAGTCCTCCCCTGCAAAGCTGGCATTTTCTTCTCTCACATTAAATTTGTGATTATGGCTCTGGCTGTTGGAATACTACAAATCCTTTCTATATTTGTTTTAAGATTGGATTGCAAGGTTTTTGACAAAAAAGTTTCATATCATCTAATCTAGTCCCCCTTTTTTAGTTTAGGTTTTTTATTTTTGACCCATGAGTCTCACAAAAAGCAGCGTATTATATTATACCTACGAGTGGGTGGCCATTATATAGATGGTATTTCTCTTGTTTTTTGGATCAGTAAACTGCCTTCTTTAATTGACTATGGACATAGAAACTGTGAAAGGTTAATCGTCTATTCAGAAAAAATAAAATCTAAGTCCCTGAAGCTAGCACTTAAGCAAAATAATTAATACAGAGCTCTGACATAACAACATGGATTATCTACCAAGAGATGTTGGCCAGGGGATCCAAGCCCCCCACAAAAGGTAACAGGCCCTTGCCTCCAAACCGGGATAGTCTCAGAGAGGAGCATAAGGCCCTGCTTGATAGAACTGATAGTAAATATGGGAACAGATGTATGGAGACCGCAATCTGCAAGATACAGATGGTCATCTAAGAGCCGAGATGTTAGCAAAAAAAAAAGGCCACTAAACCATTAAAGCAATCATAGGTCTCCTGGTAGAGTCAAGAAGACTCCTCTGCAGCACCAGCTACACCTCATCTGCCTGGAAATACATGTGCAGCAGTGGCACCAATATCTCTGTTATACCAAATTAATTGCGCATATTGGCTCTCTCCTTGGAGAAAAAACCACAGGTGATGCCACAAGCCTACATCCTCTGAATGGTTAGGAGATGTTATAAACCACACGCCGGATCCTGTCATACTTAACGAAGAAATATGTATACATGGATTAATCATACCGATCCAAGCATCTGTGTCTATTACCATGTAACCCTACCATAAATTAGTATTGTTTAAATACCTTATATCCAATTGCGTAGTGCTACATTATGTAGGACCGAAAGGCTACATTTATAACTGTTTAAAATACCTCTATATCCCTAATTGCCATGTGGCTTCATTAGTAGATTTGAAGGGGTTATGGGCCGTGAAAAGCTGTCAGCCCATTTGAAAGAAAACGAGCCAGAAATTGACTATCGGAGCCGCACTCCACGGTCTCCGAGAGAAGGTAGACTCTTTTGCTATCATCACTGACCTTGTGCCCCTTTTTCTAAGCCTAGGGAACAATATGCGGACGAGGAGGCGCGGTAGAGTTTAGAATGTAAGGGCTGCGATTGGGCGGAATGGTCTAACTACAACAATATAGCCGACTGTGACACTCATTTGATGCAACTTGATTGAACATTACAAAGCCCCCCCCCTGCTGGATGTGTGGGACCCATGAGCTGTGTGGGTTTGGGCACAAACTGCTCACAAATTGGGTTTTTCAGTGAAGGTCTTGTACTCACAAAACTATACTTATTGTTAAAAAAAAACATAACAACAAACAAAACAAAAAACAAAGATGCAGCAGTTACGGCAGAAGGGATGATCTGGGATGGGTTGGAGGGGTGGGGTTGGGTGAAGGAAGGGGATATACACCTGAACTGAACTTGGAACAATGAGTATGTAAGATATCAACAATGACGCTATCAATAAATGATAATGAAATTAATAATTAATAAAAAATAAATAAATAGCAACAAAAAAAAGAATAGATGAACTCATTAGGTATGATTAGTTCGTTTCTTTTACTTATTTTATTTAACACTTCTAAATGCAGAGCAAGCACAAGGAGCTATTCTAAGAACTGTATATTGGAGCTCATTTTTAGCCCCAGAGCAAACCTGTATTAATTATACTTTACGGAGTGCACAGATCTTAGATAGGGATTTCCCAGGACCACCTGAAGCACAGAGTAGGCGCCAGAGAGCTTAGCCAGGTGGATTGTTGGAATAACTGAATCATTGTCTTGTGTGGCGTGTGGCGGGCAAAGTCACTCTGCTAGCTAGTATAAAAGGTGGCCTGGGTAAAAGGTCCCGTCTGCAGGATGGATGCAGAGAGCACAATAGGACCCACCTCCAGGTACATATCAGAGAGTAAGGACCTTGCTCCATATGGATCAGAGAAGCAAAGGACCCATCTCCAGGATGGATCAGAGAGCAAAGGACCCCACCTCCAGAACAGATCAGAGATAAAGGACCCACCTCCAGGGACTGTTCAGGAGTAAAGAACCAGCAGCGAGGCGGTTGGCACACCTTTTAATCCTAGCAGTGTGGAGGCAAGGGCAGGGGGACCTTTGTGAGTCAAGGCCAGCCTGGTGCACAGCGTGAGTTCCCTCAGGACAGCTGGGACTACAGGAGACCCCTTGTCTGAAAAGACGCAAAAAAAAAAAAAAAAAAAAACAAAAAAAAAGGAAAGAGAAGAAGTGAAAGGACGCAATCTTCCAGGATGGATCAGCGAAAGCAAAGGACCCCCCCACCTCCCAGATCAGAGAGCAAAAAAGCCATCTCTAGGAAGGATCAGAGAGTAAAGGTAAAGACCCATGTCCAGGATAAGAGAGCAGGGGACCCGTCTCGAAGATGTATCAGAGAACTGGTGACCTGCCTCCAGGATGGACCCAGAGAGTAGGAAACCTGTCTCCAGGATGGATCAAGAGTAAAGGACCTGGTCTCCAGGATGGACAAAGAATGAAGCGTCTGCCTCCAGAGGATCAGATAGAGTACAGGACACATCTTCCGGATGTGTGCATGCAGGTCTGGTGCACCAATATACTGCAATCCACGAAGGTCCGAAGAAAGAGGGTGTCGGATTCTCCCCTGGAATGGAGTTAAAAATGGTTCTACAGCCGCCATGTGGTGTGCTGGGGATGCGAACCCGGGTCCTTTGCAAGAGAGCAGTCGGCGCTCTTACGGCTAGCATCTCACCAACCCAGTGAAATTTATTTTATACACTATTTTATTGATCTAATGTGGGCCTAGATGAAGGCAAGGCCATGAAAATACAGGGAACTAATTGAAAGCCCTTCAAGAAAATGATCAGCTTTGCAGATGATGCTATTGTTCCTTGAGTGACTCAAAATGACTGGCTAAGTATGAAGCCTGATTTTATTCTTCCATCTTGCTGTGGAATGTGGAAATGTTTCTCCATCTTCATCACTATCAAGTGGAAATTATGATGTTCCTGTGGGAATATGTTGAGTGGCCACATAGAGCACATAGGGCTCTGTGCCTGACACCAAGGAGATCCATCATTAGTACTTGGTGAGTACTAATGGTGTTAAGGAACACATTTATTTGGCTTTCAAAATGAGGCCACTTCAGAGGTTCTAAGGCTGAAGAAACCTGGTGGCTTCATCCACTGTGCATGGTTACATTTTCGTTATAACTGGACCACAGGTTTTAAATCAACTAGGCAGTTGGGAGGATACACCTCGGGTGTATCTTTGTAGACAATTGTTTTCAGCGAGAGTTTAATCTGAGGGGGAAGACCTACCTTGAAAGTGGAATCATCTCCTGGACTTATGACTTGGATGTAATGAAAGGTTAAAAATGAGACAGTGAGCTGTGTACCAGCATTCACTCCTCCCTGCTACCTGGAGGCACCCATGGCCATTGCTTACCACACTACGATGGGCTGTATCTCTTTAAACTTTGAGCCAAGGGGGCTGGAGAGATGGCTTAGCGGTAAGAGCGCCGACCGCTCTTGCAAGGACCCGGTTTCGATCCCCAGCACACTCATGGCGGCTTAGAACCGTCTGTGAAACTCCAATTCCAGGCAAATCCAGCTACCAGTGGGAAGCGACACCCTCTTCCTGACCTCCGTGCATTGCACGAACGACGCGTGGCACAGACTGCATGCCAGACAGTAACATTTCGTACACATCAAGAAATAAATAAAAATTAAAAAAAAATAAATTTGAGCCAAACACAACTATCATCCTTGAACCAGGAATGCAATTCTTGACTCTTTTGCGACCACGAACAGATGGGGTAGATGATCAGAGATAAGGGTTGGCTACTTTATTTAATCACAATTACAGATGATAAACTAGTTGCTATATTTTTATTTCTTAATTTTATATCATTGAAGGGAAAATTGTCTTGAAATATTCTAGTTTTCAATCTTTTTTATTGAGACAGGGACTCCCTACAGCTCCAGCTGGCCTGCAACTCACTCTGTAAACTCATGGCTGGGCTTGAACTCACAGAGAGTCCACCTGCCGCTGCCTCCCAGTGCAGGATTAAAGGCGTGCATCACCGCACTCCAGCTTAAAGACGGTTCTATGCCCCATTGGGTGCTGGAAATCGAACCTTGGGTCCTCTGAAAGAAGCAGTTGTGCGCCCTTAACCATCTCTCTCTAGCCCCTAGTTTTCAATCGTTTTTTTTCTTCTTTCTTTATTTTTTTTTATTTTTAAGGGCATTCTACAATATAATGACACAGTTTGTTTGCAGATAACATTGATGTTACTATAGATCATTACAAGGTTAGGTAATTGGTGCATTTTGCAAGTATGCTTTGTCCAAATTTTGAACAACCCAAGGTTCCCATAGTCCAGTTGGGAGAAGCTTGTATGACAGGCGTTGATGCAATCAGGAGCCGCCATATATGCCGGTAGGTGCGGCCGCTCATGAAGTCACCCCTATCTCCGCAGCCCTTACAATTACATGCCCGCATTCCTTCCTCTTCCGCAGTTTTGGTTCCTGGGACTTTGTGGGGAAGGGGACACAGTGGTGTGAAAGAAAACAGTCTCTAATTTTTTTGGAGTTGTCATTTGGACTCCAGTCTAGTTCGGTTTGTTTCTCCTTCATGGATTGACAGCTTTCCAGTGATACCTTTTTAGTCATACATAAAGAACAAGCTATTGGATTTACAGGCATTTAAGCTACAATATTTGTCAAGCTAAGCTGTGAGATAGACAACATAGTCTTGGATGGTATGCTAATTCACAAACTGTGGTTTCCTCTATAAAGGGTGGACAAGTTCTTATTGTGGTTATTTATAACAATCCCCCCTTCCTAACCACTCGAGGACATAAAGCTTGTGGGCATCCGCTGTGAGTTTATTCCCCACGGATAAGAGAGCTAATAGCCAAATCGATTTGGGATATAAGTAGACACTTGGCTGCCACTGTTGCACATGTTCTCCAGCTGTTGAGGTGTACTGATATTGACGGAGGAGACCTTGTTGTCCAGGTGGAGACCCAATATTTTGCTGTTTGCTTTAGTGGCCTTTGTAGCTCTCGCATTTTTCAGAGGCCAGTTGTACGCTAGCAAGTGACGTCGCATAACAATTTTTCATGCTCACACCACGGTCTTCTGACAACGGGACTTACTGCCCTGTCTCCTTGCATAATTCCACTTGTAGGAAAAAGGCCCTTTATATTTTTTTGGGGGGGGCGGGTTTTGAATCCCCTACCAAAACCTCTCCTAGGCAGAATAATTCATTGCTGATGTCGAGCTTTCCTGTAGTAATATGTTTTGCCTTAATTACACAATTATAAACCCTTTACTATTGATTGGCTCTAGATAGAGAAATATCTTTACAGTTTCCTATGCCTTTCAATCAATTAATATGGTTTATGCCTGTTTTATGGGAAATTACCACTGTAACAATTGGCTCTAGTTTACAGTTAGGGAGTGGTTTTCATTACCATCATTTTTTCTTTTTCCTAAAAGGGGAGAGGGTAGGAAGTTTTCTCGGTATCTGGAAGGTACACTTCATTAGGGCCCCATTATAAACAGTCAACCCCAGGGGCTGGAGAGATGGGACTAGTGGTTAAGAGCACCGACTGCTCTTGCGAGGACCCGGGGTTCGATTCCAGCACCCACTGGCGGGCCGAGAGCCGTCTGAACTCCAATTCCAGGAGAAACCCAGCTCCAGAGGAATCCGAGACCCCCTTCTGACCTCTTCCTCGGCAATTGCACAACATGGGTGCCAAAACCTACAAGGCAGACAGTAACATTGATACACATACAGAAATAAAATAAAAATAAAAAAATAAAACAGGCAACCCCAATATTAATTCAGAAAGAGATGCTCAGTGCCCGTGACTCAGGCAGTCTGAGGTTCCCCTCATTTCCTTAGTTTTCAGATGGGTCAACCTCTCTGCTGGCATCCCCAGTTCATCCTGCACAGCCATAAGTTGTGTGTTTTTCAGCATTTAGATTGGTGTTTTTTACCTGTGGGAACATAAATTCTCCTCCCGTTGTTATTTTCAAGATCAGAAACATTGAAAATTATCAATAGGATTGAACACAGAGTTTTCTTGGATCCGAGAAAGGATAGTACCCCACCTCCACCTCCCCTCATTGTTTTTTTTGTTGTTTGGTTTTATGTTTTGACTATAGATGCCTAAGTTGTAATTACACATACCCTAAACAGGAGCCAAGGCATAAGCTTTCATAAAATTTACCCAAACTGTTTCTCATTGACTGTATCTCGTATTTGGGAAGGAATTTAAGCTTAGTTCCTTTGAATTGTCCTACAAGTAAAAAGAAAGTGTTACAGGGTGATACTGTAAAACAGAAAAAAATTATAGACAACATTTATATATGTTAATCCAAAAGTTACTGTTATACAGATTATGGATAAAATAATTAACATTTTATATTCTCAATTAGTTCAATTTGTATTACCATTTCCACCAAACCTACACCTAAAGTTAACTAAAAGAGAGAAAAAAAAAAAAAAAAAAAAAAAAAAAAAAAAAAAAAAAAAAAAAAAAAAAAAAAAAAAAAAAAAAAAAAAAAAAAGAGAAAGAGAGAGAGTAAAGGACCAATCTCCAGGATGGATCAGCGAGCAAAGGACCCACCTCCAGATCAGAGAGCAAAAAAGCCATCTCTAGGAAGGATCAGAGAGTAAAGGACCCATCTCCAGATGGATAAGAGAGCAGGGGACCCGTCTCGAAGATGTATCAGAGAACTGGTGACCTGCCTCCAGGATGGACCAGAGAGTAGGAAACCTGTCTCCAGGATGGATCAGAGAGCAAAGGACCTGTCTCCAGGATGGATCAAAGAATAAAGGTCTGCCTCCAGGATGGATCAGAGAGTAAAGGACACATCTCCAGGATGTGTGCATGCAGGTCTGTGCACCCATATACTGCAATGCCACGAAGGTCAGAAGAGGGTGTCGGATTCCCCTGGAACTGGAGTTAAATATGGTTCTCAGCTGCCATGTGGGTGCTGGGGATCGAACCCGGGTCCTTTGCAAGAGAGCAGTCGGCGCTCTTAACTGCTAGGCCATCTCACCAACCCAGTGAAATTTATTCTTATCACATATTTTTGAATCGTATGTGGGCCTAGATGAAGGCAAGGCCATGAAAATACAGGGAACTAATTGAAAGCCCTTCAAGAAAATGATCAGCTTTGCAGATGATGCTATTGTTCCTTGAGTGACTCAAAATGACTGGCTAAGTATGAAGCCTGATTTTATTCTTCCATCTTGCTGTGGAATGTGGAAATGTTTCTCCATCTTCATCACTATCAAGTGGAAATTATGATGTTCCTGTGGGAATATGTTGAGTGGCCACATAGAGCACATAGGGCTCTGTGCCTGACACCAAGGAGATCCATCATTAGTACTTGGTGAGTACTAATGGTGTTAAGGAACACATTTATTTGGCTTTCAAAATGAGGCCACTTCAGAGGTTCTAAGGCTGAAGAAACCTGGTGGCTTCACTGTGATGGTTAATTTTCGTTATAACTGGACCAGGTTTTAAATCAACTAGGAGATTGGGATACACCTCGGGGTGTATCTTTGTATGACATTGTTTCAAGAGGATTAACTGAGGGGGAAGACCTACCTTGAAAGTGGAATCATCTCCTGGACTTATGACTTGGATGTAATGAAAGGTTAAAAATGAGACAGTGAGCTGTGTACCAGCATTCACTCCTCCCTGCTACCTGGAGGCACCCATGGCCATTGCTTACCCACTACGATGGGCTGTATCTCTTTAAACTTTGAGCCAAGGGGCTGGAGAGATGGCTTAGCGGTTAAGAGCGCCGACCGCTCTTGCAGAGGACCCGGGTTCGATCCCCAGCACCCACATGGCGGCTGAGAACCGTCTGAAACTCCAATTCCAGGAGAACTCCAGCTCCAGGGGAATCCGACACCCACTTCTGACCTCCGTGGCATTGCACGACACGGGTGCACAGACTTGCATGCAGACAGTACATTCGTACACATACAGAAATAAATAAAAATTAAAAAAAANTCTCTTGTATTAATTATATGAACTACTTAAAGAGACTTTAGTATTATATTTGTTTCTGAATAGACAATAATCCTTTTTACAGTTCCTATGTATATTAGTAAATTAAAGAAAGCAGTTTTTCCAGTTTTATAAGAGATTACTTCTATAACAGTCAGCTCTAATTTACCGTTAAAGGATGACTTCATTACCACCCTGTTTTTCTTTGTTCTATGAAAAAGAGGTAAGGAGGTCTCTCATATTAAAACTGTGCTGCACCTAGAAGGTAAAGTTCATTAGGACTCATTGTAAACAGATGTTACACCTATGGTCCTCAGAGATGTAACAAATGACTTCAGCTATAAATAATGTTTAATTATTGAATACCCCAACCAAACATGTGAAATAACCACTGAGGACAATTTCAGGGGCTAACCACGCAATCTTTACCATCTTTCAAACAGCCAATGAGTCACTCTCCATCATTAGTTCCAGGAACTTCCAATAATGCTCTCATAATTTCAGGGCCCAGACTTCTCAGACTTTATGAAATCCATTACATATTGCAGTTTAGGATCAGTAGAATTACAAAGATAACAGAGCTGCCATTTAGGATAAAAGCTCATTTTGAACAATTGCCTCTTTAATGAGTCAGTGAAATACCGTAGTGATTATAAAATTATCTTTCATGGAAGTAGCTACTTCATAACACTGGGAAATGTAAATTATAACATTCAGTTCTTGAATGATCAATCTATGTGGGATCATATTCTTTGGGTTGAATATGTTGAAAATTGACTTGAAATTAGAATTTTCATATCCCAGTTCACAGGTATCTTTTAGCAACATGGTTCACTAAAGAAAGTCCAGACTCAGAAATAAATCTTACAAAATTCTTTGGCGGTAAGAAATAAAGTATCCAAGGCTGGAGAGATGGCCGAGATTAAAAGCATTGGCTGCTCTTGCAGAGGACCTGGGTTCAATTCCCAACACCCACATGGCAACTAGCAACTGTCCATACCTCCAGGTTCAGGGGAATACAACACCTTCTTCTGTCTCCTCAGACATTGCATGTCACAAGTGCACTTACATATATGCAAGCAATATACTGATAAACATAAAATACAAATAATAAAATATTTTTTTTAAAAAAGAAATAAAATATCACAAAACAAGCTACAGAAATAAAGATTTTCCCAGAAAAACTTAACAACTCTCAGGAGAGCCTAGAATTTCTATAAAACAAGAACTTGCATGTCATTAATCTTTGGTGGAATTGGCATACGTTCTTTAATTTTACCCACTTGATAGGAAAGAGAGTTGGTGAGTGGTGCACCAACATTCAGTTAAACATTATTTGTTTCAAAGAGCTCATCATACATTCATATAGAACTTAGCCCTCACAAAAATCCCAATTTAAGAATTCCTTTTATTTTTATTTATTTATTTATTTATTTATTTATTTATTTATTTATTTTAGTTGTTATAAATATTTTTATATTCTTTTTTTATTTAATTTTTATTGATGCTTTGTGCATTTCATACACTTTTTCCAATTCAGTTCAGGCTTATTTCCCTTTCCCCTCCCTC
>VZQC01000343.1:938194-1012195 GCA_009823505.1 Rhizomys pruinosus
TGGTGTTGAGGCCTGCATTTCATTTGGGTGACCAGTTGGTTTGGAAAAAGGCTCCCTTTGCGGGCTACCAACCTGGGAAGCTGGTGTGAAATTCCTGTCCTGGACTTGGGCAGGTGGAAAGTTACGGCCTAGAGTGGGAAACGTGTCTTGTTGTCTCAGGCTAAGGACCTGAGTAGGAAGTTACTTCTCGGTTGGGTCACAGGAGTGGCCGACTGTCCTCTACACAATGAGGCCAGTTCCCCACACTGTCCACAAAGTGGGCACTGTGTGTCCCCCTCTCCCCTTAGCAGGACTGCAATGCACCTGTTCGTGACAAAGGAAGCTTCCTAGAAGCTCCCACAAAAACAAAACAAAACAAAAAAGCAAAGACATCAAGATGGTTATGATAGTAACAACTTCTCATGGGGCATATCTAGCCAGTCTTTAATTAACTGATGGGCATAAGAACTGTAAAAGAAAATTAAAAAAAATTTTATTTATTTCTGTATGTGTATGAATGTACTGTCTGCATGCAAGTTTGTGCACCCGTGTCGTGCAATGCTGCGGAGGTCAGAAGAGGGTGTCGGATTACCCTGGAACTGGAGTTCTCCTGGAATTGGCGTTTCGGACAGTTCTCCGCCGCCATGTGGGTGCTGGAGATCGAACCCGGGTCCTCTGCAAGAGCGGTCGGCGCTCTTAACCGCTAGGCCATCTCTCCAGCCCCTATATATGTGTTTTCTGTCCTGTGAGATTGTAGAGGGAGAGCTTTACTTCAATATTTGCCAAGCCTATCATTCAATGACTGTTAGCTGAATTGTTGGCACTTTGTGGTATTTTCTAATATTTGATATGAACAAGGGTACTTTTTATAGAAACTGGAATTACTCCACAAGGTCTCTTTGTGAGTGTTGTATACATAGTAAAGGAGGAAGGCAATACTTTTTTTTTGAACTGGTGAAAACATACATTTTCCTTTCTACATTAGGGCATAAATGCAGTTTTGCTGTTGTAGTGGTAGCTGTGGCAGTGCCTGTTGTTTTTCTATTCCACCCTTTTACATTCTGATACTATGAAAGCCATTCGCTCTTGGTTGTGGGTGGCAGTCATTTGTAACCATGTCATTCATTAAATTTATCTTCCATGAGGATCATCCCCTCTCTAATTATATGCTGACCCCTACTTGCAGCTAATCTTTGTTTTGACTTGATCTGTAAAATCTATGTATCCTATGTATCCCAGTCTGTCCTTGAACACATACAGATCACCATGCCTTAGCTTCTCTAGTACTGGGATTACAGGCATAAGTCCCCATACCTGACTCCAATCAAACTGATTAGAGTGATGTTTTTGGTGTCTACATTTTGCTTTCTAGAGGAGTGACTTCAATTTTTCAAAATTTGAACAATTGGAGTATGAAGTTTCCCCCATGTTTCAGGGAAAGTGACCCCTTTTCCCCCTCAATCCTACAGTTGTTTACCCATTAAAATTGCTGATTACATAATCTTGTGTACATGGCTTGTCTCCCACTAATTGGTACCCACTGAAGTCTGAGACAGTACAGCCCAAATTCTTTAACTTGACCCTAGCTTTTATTTACATTCAGGGTGCCATCTGTGGAACTGTGTTCCTATTGCTCATTGCAAATATGAATTAACACATCTTTAAGTCAAATGCTGTCAAACTAACAGGAGAAGGCAAACCACAGAGCTATTTTTGCAAAGCTTTGTTCTGTGACCTGCATTCCCACCATGGGTAATGGGGTTGAAATGCAGCAAAATCAATATTTACATGAAGAAATTCAATAAATACAGTCCTGTAGAAAATTACTGAAGACTCAAAAACATAGAAGTTGGGAGGAGAGTAACATCTGTTTTTCTGTGTTATATTCCCCCCCCCCAGCTGTTTAGAGAATTATAAATTGCTCTGTCAAGAGCTTGTTTACAAAAGCCCAGCCAATTTCAAAATGAAGATGCCTTTGAGTTGTCCCTGTTTCATCTCACTGTTTGGAAAATCAATCTGAATGGTAAATACATCAACTTAAAAGCAAATGGCAGTGAAAACCAACTAAAAGCAAAAGATGTACAAAACATTAACTGGTTTCCACCCATTATTGGATAAAAAATTCATGGTTATAATTTTTCATCTTGTAAGTTTTACTATTAATAGAGAAGAAATTTTAAAAGGCTGTAAAATCTATTGGGGTACTATGTAGCACAACAGCACATAGTATTTAAAATAGATTATGTAGATGTAAATGTCTTATTAAAAAAGAAATGGGTAATTGTGATAAAGTTGCAGGTAGAGGTGTAAGAAATATTATATGAAGTGTGATTCCTGAAAGAACAGCATCTGTATCATTTAGAAATATATTAAAAATACAAATACTCAACTCTTTTGGAAACCTACTGAATCATAAATTTGTGGATAGGTCCTGGCAATTTGGGATTTATGAATCACTCCATGGTATTTGGATGCACACTCTGGTTTGAGAACCACTTTTACTTGAATGAATGATTGAATGAATGAATGGGCAGATGAATAGGTGTGTGGTTGAATGGGTGGATTGATGGTCAGCTACAGTTCCAGGTACAGATATAACTATAAGTAAATATATGAATACAAATGTGTGTGTGTGTGTGTGTGTGTGTGTGTGTGTGATTTCTGTGATGGGGTTTTTGTACAGGAGTAAATTAATTTGTGAAATAATTAAGTAACTAGATAAAGGTCACTCTTTGCTCTAAGCAGTGCCTCTGTAACTGATAAAGTAGATTTGGAGGAGCTGGGAAGTGCCTCAGCAGGTTAGAGCACCAGCTGTTCCTGCAGAGAACTCAGGTTCAGTTCCCAGCACTGACATGCTGGCTAACAACTGCTCATAACTCCAGTTCCAGGGTATCCAAAGCAGTCTTCTGATCTCTGCAGGCATTGCACAACACAAGCGCATTTACAAGCTGTACACTCACACAAAAAATAAAAATAATAAATAAATAAATAAATAAATAAATAAATAAATAAATAGGCTTGGACTTCATTTGTTAAGTTCCCTCCCCATTAAGCTTATATAAAATGTTTGCCTCTCAAGTCTGCTATTGGGACAGTTTCTGTCACTAAAAATCTGGTCTCTTTTTCTTTTCCCTTTGTCCTGGTCAGGACAGTGCTTGGTCCTTGATCCATCCATTGATAGGCCTGGTTACTTTAACGATAGTATATTCAGGTGAATGCAGAAACAATATCTTACTATTTTTTCCGTGAATGCCTCTGTGTTTGTGTTTCCTCCTTCAATTTTTGTTTCTAATTTATTTTTTGGCCCACTGTTTACAATGGAGATTAATTGGACACCACTTAAATATGTGATGAGAGACCCATTTTGAATACATTATTTTTCAAAAATTCATTGTGATATATTATAAATTAGTATGCTACTAAGATGTATGCACATTATGATATATCATAAATTAATATCATACTATTTGCAAAGAAATTTCAAAATAAATGCAAGAAATTATTTGTGAGAATATTCACTGAGACCTTATCAGTGGTTGATCCTGAGATTAAGGTTGACCTTGATATTAATAATTTTGCTTATTCTGCTTTCAGAGTTATATGCATTGTTTTTATAATAACCAAAGACAGTACAAATTAAGATCTATGAAAGACAGTAATAGAAATAGATTATAATTTTTGCCTTGTCTATTCAACATTATACCCTGAATTTCCTAGCCCAGATACTATGTCAGCTTTCTTTTCATCAGTTTTCACATTAAAAATAATATTTCCAGGTGATAAAATTAAGCATCAGCTCTGTCCTTGAAAACAAGAGGAAGTCTAATGTAAATAGATTATTAATTTAGGCAATAAACCATGTAGTTTTTATTTAGGGACTTAAAAGGGACTCTTTTTAAAATACTTTTATTGATGTTTTGTGTATTGCAAACATCAATTTTCAGTTCAATATAGACATATTCCCCTTTCCTTTCCCCTACCCCATCCCAGATCATGCATTCTGCCATACATGTCCTGCATCTTTCTCTCAGTCTTTTAAAAGTTTTCTTCTGTAAAGGTTTATTGTTTGGGGCAGAACTTAACTATATCAGTCTGTTCTTTGACCCAGTCCTTATGTTGTTGTGGTTCCCTCCCTATTGTATTGCTCCAAAATATGCCTATGTAAACATCATATATGTACCAGAATTATGTCCTTCAGGAATAAACTGTATGTTAACTCCGATATATGTTTAAGAGTTCACATTTTTTTTTCCAAAAGGGACTCTTTAAGGGAGTATAGTTATAAACAAATATTTCCCTTTTGTTCACCCAAGATTATGGTATATTTGTCAAGCTCAGGAAATGTTTGGCCATGGATAATGGTGGCTCTCCTAACAGTCAAGGCATACGCTTGAAACTCTTTTGAAGGCTGTTTTGTTCGTGAAGATAAATATACCTATTGGCTTTTATTTAATTTTTCCTTCTGGCTCTAAAATGCTACAGTTACTTAACAAGAGTGGATGAGCAATAATTATTAAAATGAAATGAGCAAATCTTATTTGTCATCTCTCATGGAAAACTTGCTCTACAATGGGCTGCCTCTATATTTCTCTAAGCTGTAGGGTGGCTTGAAATATAGTTATGTGCTCTGCATTATGATGGTGGATTCTAGATTATTTTTACGTTCCTGGCAGGTAGTAACAGGAAGAGCAAATTAAACCAGCTTAACTAGGAATTTCAAAGGCTCATGTTGCTGAAAAATCCCAGGTGTGTTGACATCCAATGACTCTAGATCTTTTTCTGAAATTCTTTGTCACTTCTTCAATGTTCTTTGAAATGTTTCTACGCTGATATCAAGAGAAGCTGACTAGCTCAGTATTTGTGAATGAGGAGTAATTCTACTAGGGATTAGCTAGAAAAATATTTGGAGATAGTTTTCTTTCACAACTAGAGAGATGTTAAAGTCATCTGGTGGTTTGAAGTCAGAGATGCTTGTAAACATCCTATAATGCACAGTTCAGCACTCCAAAACAGAGAACTATCAAACTCCAAATGTCCATAGAGGTGAAGTTGAGGAATACTGCCATGGAGGAAGAAATGTGTTATTTTCTGTGTTTATTGCACAAGTTTCAGGAAACATTTACTAGAACCTCCCAACCATCATTCCCTTATGAGCTTCTGGCTATAAGTGTATCAAGGGAGGTCTGATGGCATTAAGCCTGGGTTTTGGAATTAGTTGTGGGTAAAAGAGGCAAATATTTCCAAGATCAACTTACTTAGACCAAAAATGCCTGGAGTGTAGCTAACACTATACCCTGTCAGCAAGAACAACAAATGACCATCATGTACTAGTACTACATTTTTATGAGTAGCAGAGGAAAATTCGGGCATCATTAAGAGTATTGTTAACCATGGAAGGATAAACTTTTTCTTGCCTAGGATTTCAAGTCCTTCCTCTGGGATTTCAAGTCCTTCCACTCCTGTATTGTTTTCCCCTGTTATCTGCACTAGTACCTTTGTAGAGAAAAATGTGGTGACTACACTGCCTTATGAACAATCAGAATATTTTTCACAAAGAAAAATCATATTTAACTAGGAGAAATGGCAACTTTTGGAGGAAGAGTTTACAGTGCCTCTCTATACTGAGTCATTCAGCAATTTAATTACTAATAGGGAAAGGAAATGATATTAGCTCAAGCCAGGATAGAAAAGGGTACTGGAATGAGAAGGGGTCAGATATAGGCATATTTTAAAGGTAGGCGCTATGGAACTTATTAACAAGTTGCCTATGAAGTTTGATACAGAAGCATGATGACATGGAGCCGAGGTTTGAGACACTGAAAGCTTTGCGTAGCCACTGACTTAGCTAGAGCCCATGAAAGGAGTAGGTTGGCAGGAAGTTGAAAAAATGCAAGAAATTCAAGGAAGTATCTTGGTTCG
This sequence comes from Rhizomys pruinosus, assembly GCA_009823505.1. NCBI lineage: Eukaryota > Metazoa > Chordata > Mammalia > Rodentia > Spalacidae > Rhizomys > Rhizomys pruinosus. The sequence continues at coordinate 944,093 of VZQC01000343.1, forward strand.
AGATATAAATTCAGGAACTCTCAGTGTGTGCATTTCATTTAAAGCAGTAAGATTACTCTTTTTGAGACAGGGTCTCCCTTTAGTCCCAGCTTGCCTGAAGCTAACTATGTAGACGAGGCTGGCCTTGAACTCATAGAGATCCGCCTGCTTCTGCCTCCCAGTGCTGGGATTAAAGTTGTTAAAATTGCCCTCCGAATGACTAAAGAAAACAAAGGATATCCAAAGATCTGGGGAAATTTCAACTACATTACATTCAGGGGCTTGAAGGATGTAGACTAGCCCAGGGACAATGAGCAGCACTGGAAAAGAGAGACGCCCAGAGATACATGCATGGCCATGTTTATTTCAGCTCTCTTCACAATAGCAAGGAGCTGGAACAAACCCAAATGCCCCTCAACTGACGAGTGTATAGAAAAATGTGGTACATCTACACAATGGAGTTCTATGCAGCAGTAAAGAAAGATGACATCATGAGCTTTGCAGGAAAACGGCTGCAGCTAGAAGATATCATGCTGAGTGAAGTAACACAGTCCCAGAAAAACAAAAGACGAAGGGTATCCCTCATCTGTGGATGCTAGTGCCAATTACCTAGTTGTAAGTATTTTTTGTGCACGGCCCCTTGAGCTTTTGTCCAATCAATTGGGAGTGATGCATTCTGGAAACAACAACAATAACAACAACAACAACAACAACAACAACAACAACAACAGGAAGGACTGCATCAAAGAACTGACTGAAACAGTGAACTTCTGCTCAAAACAGTCAACTTCCACATGGAGGATATCGAGGAAGACTGAGAAAGAGATGAAAAGCATGTTTGGCAGAATACATGAGCTCTGGTGGGGTGGGCATAGGGTGGGGAACACAGGTCTAGATTTGATAATCTTGTACAAAATATATATTAAAATATCAATCAATCAATCAAAAAAAAATAAAGAGGGTGAGTAATTATCTGTGCTGTGTATGATCCTTTCAGTGGGTAGGTAAAAGTGAGCCTTGTTTGGTTGGTCAGGTACAATCCTAGATAATGCATAATTATCAATCATTGTAATTATCATTAGCACTCATTTTCACTCTTAACAGAGTTTTGAATTGGAGAAATTATGTAGTTACTTTGCTGGTCAGTCAAGCAGGTTGTGGTAATCTCAGTCTCTATTTTCTTTTGTCTTCTTTCCTTTAGAAAGAGTTTCACTGTAGCCCCAGCTGGCCAGGAACTTACTATGTAGAGCAGGCTGACCTGGATCTTACAGAGATTCACATGCCTCTGTCTCCCAAGTGCCAGGATCAAAGGCATGAGACACCATGGCTAGCTTATTGATCATCTTGGTGAGTGGCAGGGCTATAGTTCTAGGCCAAGTGCTTAAGTTTTGTGCATTAGGCCCTGGGTTCCAGCCCAATTACTGTCTTTTTTAAAAAAGGAAATTGAGCAGTGAGTGCAGAAGTCTGGTTGAACTTCTGTTTTGTATGATGGAAAATACCATGGTATGTTGACTTTTGCACGCTCAGCTAGCTTTCTGCACCACCAGCAGTGCAATGGGACTTCCTTCATCAGTTAGCAATTGAAAAAAATGCCCCCACCCCCAGACATGCTCATAGGCTAGTATCATGAAGGCAAAAGTCAACTGCAATTCTACTTCCCAGGGAACTCTACTTTGTGTCAAGGTGGGAAAAACAAACTAACACATCACCCATTCCGAATTTCCATATTCTATGGATTCTCTATCTTGTCTTCCATTTCCTGCTCTGGAATTTCCTCTCTTTAGCATCTTGTTTAGCATACATCAGCTTGTCTATTGCTAGGTACTGTAGTTACTGAGCCTTGTTGTATTCTGTCTACTCCACCTATCTCCTTATGCATGATCTCTGTTTTCCCTTCACCCAAATATGCTTCACAGCATTAGAACATGCCATGGTATTTTCCAGAACAAGGCAGTAGCAGCTTTCCTCCATGTTCTGTTTCAGTTCCTGGCTCCAGGTTCCTGCCATGGCTTCTCTCAATGATAAATTGTTACCTGGGCATTGCATGACACAGGTGCACAAACCTACATGCAGACAGTACATTCATACACATACAAGAATAAATAAATTAAAAAAAGATTTTTAAAAAAAAGATGTAATAAACCCTTTGCTTTCGTTTTGATTTTGGACACAGTTTTTCTTACACATTTCATTTATTATTTTTATTTTATGTGTATGAGTGTATTGCATGCATGTGCATGTGTGTGAGTGCAACCATGTCATGCAATGCTGGAGAAGTAACAAGAAGGCCTCAGATTCCCTGGAACTGGAGTTACAGATTGTTCTTAGCCGCCATGTGGGTGATAGGAATCAAACCCAGATCCTCTACAAGAGCAGCCAGTACTATTAATCACTCAGCCAACTCTCCAACCCATGGCCAGAGTTTTTTTTATGACAACAGAAACTAAAGTAGAACATCTGGAATGAGGGGTTCACTGAAGGAAGAGCATGAAATAGAGTTGGGGCAGGAGGTGGAGTTCAGGCCATAAAAATGCTCAATCATTTGGTGAAAGGTCATAATTGACCTGCAAAATCCTGGAGCGATAGGAAGGTTCTGAGTAGGAAAGGACACTTGAAGACAGGAACATCACAACAGATAAGAGATGAAAATTTCTCAAGCATCTGTTAGTGGCTCAGCATGAAATATTTGTAATTGTCAAAGATGATGTGGGAAGCTTATGAGACAGGTGGAGGCAAAGCAAGTCCCCATCAGATCTTCCTTTTGCTCTTTCCACAGGAATATGGCTACAATTGATTACTTGATTTTTTTTTTGCTTAACTTCAAAAACATTGCTTTTGCTTTTAACATTAGCTCTTCTTTCCTATCTTGGAACGTGGCAAACTTCCCTAAAAGAGAAAAGAAGAATACAAAACAGATTTCATTGCATTTGGAGAAAGGCGGAAAGTCACTTCCTGTTTTAAGTTTTAATTAACGTATATGCATACTTGCATATCTACAAACATACTATATGTATATATATATACATACACACACACAAAGTTCATTGTTGATTCATATTTTCACAATCTACATGTGAAATTAATTAATAATGCACAATCTGTTCTATTACTGAGTATTCCTAAATATGAGCAGTTGTTACTTAAATATCATAACCATAATAGAATCCTATAAATTACTTATTGCCAAATCATGTCCAAATCAAAATTGTAAAAAATATTGAAAGTACAAAGTGGTAAACAAAGTAAATGATTAGCTCAGAGACACAGAGCTTTACTTTTGACAAAAGCACCTCTAGTTAACTGAGTTTAATCTTGTGTCTACCCTTGGAGAACCTATAGACAAGGTGGAAATTTCTTATTATCAAATTATTCTTCTCTTCATTCTATTTTTTTTCAAAGCCAATTTTTATTGAAGCTTTGTGCATTTCATACAAAATTTCAAATCAAATCTAGACCCATGCCCCCTCCCTGCTCCCCACCCCACCAGAGCTCATGCATTCTGCCAAACATGTTTTTCATCTTTTTCTCAGTCTCTCTCAAAATTCTTGATGCAGAAGTTTACTGTTTCAAGCAGAAGTTCACTGTTTCAGTCAGTTCTTTGACCCAGTCCTGTTGTTGTTGTTGTTGTTATTGTTGTTGTTATTCCTTCCAATATGCATCACTCCAAAATATGCATATATGTGTGCCACATACATTATAGGTTTTAGCATCTTCAGCTTATGATTTTTTTTCTTTATTAGGCTGAACAATGTCATGTTTGAAGGATCCTCCTTGGCAAGCCCAAACCACCATCAATTCTGCCCTTGTGCTCCACACTGGGGATTTCCCTTCCCATGATCACCAAATGAGGTCCAGTAAGCACTGCATCCTGTCTTGATCCTCCTGTACTGGTCTCCATGGTACAGCCTGGGTAGTACAACAATGGCAGTCAATACTCTGAAGATGCTGAAGCCTCAGTAGTAGTTTAGTCCACAAGTTGGCTGTCTCAGCAGTCCTCATCTGGCACTGAAGGTTTGGAGGATTCTTGGAGAGACATGAGTCTTCGGTCCATATTGGAAGGTTGAAAAGCTGTGTCTCATGTCTTTGAAGGATGGCAAAAGCAGTGGCAGCCACAGGGTAGCTGCACTTGCCAGTAAGACAGGCAAAACAAAGGTGCTCTCCTTTTTGAGACAGGGTCTCCCTTTAGTCCCAGCTGGCCTGGAGCTCACTGTGTAGACCAGGCTGGACTTGAACTCACAGAGATCCGCCTGCCTCTGCCTCCTGAGTGCTAGGATTAAAGGCGTGCGCCACCATGCCTGGCTTTATTCTACTCTTTATCCAAATTGTCAGTACCTACTGCACCCAAAGTGGGATGGTACAGCGTAGAAATATAGTGAAGTGACAATCTTTTTCATTGTGAAACTTCCAGGCCAGTGGGAAAGTGATAAACAAACGTACAATCATATAAAAGCAATTACGAGTTAAGATAAGTGCCCAAAAGAAATTAACAGAAGGTTGGGATGGAAAAGCAAGGGCATACTGACTTCAAATTGAGAAGATCAGGTAATGCTTTTTTGATCCAATGAGATTTAAGCAGAAACCTACAGAAGGAGGAACCTGCCATGTGAAAACACATGAGAAGAGCAACTTAGGCATAGGAAACAGCAAGGAGAAATCCCCAAATCGGCCTGGACCTACTGTACATTGGTCCAAAATGTTTGGAGAACCAGGGGCAAGATGAGCACAAGAGGAATGGTTGGTTAAACTATCCAGATGCTTTGTGTAGGGAAAGTCTTACATGGGTGGGTTTAATTCTAAACACAAGGGAAGCCCACAGACATCCTTTCCTTGTTTGTTGTTACTTTTTTAATTTTGGAAATGGCATGGTCCTTTCTGTAGCAGTTAAATACAGAACTCTGGAGCTTGGTCTTTGAGGTGTGAATTTTGCCTTTGCCTTTTGTGGTAGAGTGATCTTAACCATGTTCCAACCTCTCTTTCTTAGTTATTTACCTGTAAAAAGGAAGTAATAATAGTACTTCCTAGCATTGTGTTTTAGTATATTTAATAAATGCATAATATATGCATCGTATAGTGAAGACTTGAATTTGAGATCATTCTGATTTTTCCATGAACAAGTAAATTGAACAAAACCAAGAATATATTGTGAATTTGGCTTCATGGTGACCTGGAGTCCGGTAACAATGAAAGTAGAATTACAAAGGAGGGTCAGGTTTCTGAACTGCTTTAGAGGCAGACTTGACAGAATTCCAGAACAGATTAAATATGGGACATGAATTCAAGAGAAAAATAAAGACATAATATTTACTTTCTGGGTGGACAAGCTGGGTGGAAAAGATCATCATCATTTTCATCTTCAGTCATCATCCTTATCATCAACAACACTGACAGTTATTGAGTGTGTACCAGATGCCTCCACAGTAATAATGTTTTATCAATACTTATCAGGCTATGGGGAGATAGGGTACAAAGACATTTGCCAGAAGGGAAAGTAAGGAGTTCAATATTGGATAAGTGAAATTTGATATGACCCTGAGATTCCAGGTGGAAGGGTCAACAAGGCAGTTGGATAGCCAACTCCATAAAAATCAGAGATGGCTGGCTTAGAAGATAATACTGGAGAATCATGAACTTGGCAGTGGAATTCACCATCATGATTTTTTTTTTGTATAATGGCTTGGGAAGTTATAATAATAGTTTTATCTCTTTAATCTTTTTGTTTTTGAGTTCAAGACTTGCTTCCTAACAACCTAAGAATCAATTGAATTTCCAGTTAATTCTCCATAGTGTAAAATAAAGTATTCCTTTAACATTTTTGGCTTTGAATCAGAAATCTACTAGGCTCAGTTTGCTTAATCTATGTTTATGATGTCTGTGAAACATCTTCTAATCAAAACTCCAGGAATCTTTCATTTAAGTTATGCTTTGAAATCAAAAGAATTATATTAATTCCTATGGATATAGAAATTTATTTATTTATAGTATTTAAATGGACATTTAAACATTTTTTTTCTAATCCCACACAGTTAGTGGCATAAGGTCTTGAGAAAGAGTGGAACTTTTTAAAAATCAATCTCGCATTTCACCAAGCTTGCCAAACACAGTTCATTTTCCATAGAAATTTGCAAAACTGAATAGTGGCCAAATTTTCAAAGCTGTTGACTGTATGCCAATGAATAAAATTATTAGACTCTTTGATCTCCCCCCATTTTTTCCCTTAAAAAGTAACATAGCATGTGCCTCAGTATTTTTCTTGTTCGACATCCATTACCCATAGCATCCTGACAGGCTTGAGAAGAAGCCTGTATGGCCATTTCAATAAAATATGAACACAGGAGGGCTCTATTGGGAATATTGGCTTGCAGCCTTCCTTGGCCTTCAAGTAAAGCCTGTTCCTTCACACTTCTGCCAAACCTTTTAGAAGGCATCCTTTTAAATAAGGATGCAATCAAGGGTCTTAATGGTTGAAATATTTAAGACAAATCCAGAATAAGCAAAAGGTACACATTCTTCTGATAATGTGACAAATTTCAGAAGCTATGGCTTGCAGTTAATTCGGGCTACTAGAAAACCTTCCTTTGGAAACTTTAGACCTATTAGCAGAATGCACTATTTTAAAGACAATCTTAAGTATGAAGAAAAATTGACTACTTGCTACTAATAATATCATAATCATAGGCATTAACCATGAGTGCACAAAGATCATCTGGAGATGTGAAGACAATTGTAATGAAAACAAATAATTATGTTTTCTAAACTCAATATCAGTTATATATAATAAAGTTAAATAAGAATGTCAGGTTTCCCTGGTCAGTGACCACTATAGCATCTCTTTATGAAACTGCTCTGCTCGCTGCCAACACCTGTGAATTTCTTTTTTATTTATAATACTGAAAATACACAATTGCCCATAGAAGCAATGATCTAAATTAAAAAAAATGCTTTAAATTAGTAGTTTTTGTGGAGTGCTGAGATAGCTCAGCGAGTAAAGGTGCTTGCGGTTAAGGCTGAGTACCTGAATTCAATCCCCACATGGTGGAAGGAGAAAACTCACTCATATAGTGTCATCTCACCTCCATATACACACACATGCTTGCACACATATGGTAAATAAATGTAGATATAATTGACCTTTAATCCATAGATTCAATGGGATACAAGAACAACTGTAAAAAAGTTTTCACACATGAAGCTGTGAACATGCAGATCAGTGAGCTGGTATTCAGTGTTGGAGAATTCAGGGAGGATCAGGGATGCACCACATTGCTGGAGCAGAATCCTTACTTTGAGGGATTGAGAAGAAGGCTCCCAAGGCACTAGGGACTAGTGGTTGTAGTTCCATTCTCAAATGGAACCAAGCCTGCATAGTAGTCTCTGAATCTGCAAGAACAATGGAAACCTCAGAAAAGCCTTGCATCACTGGGAAAGGGTTGCTGCAAGGGAATAAGAACCAGTATTTATTCTTTTTGTAGTGTGTCAGCTTTGTGAAAATAAAATTCACATATACAATTTGCCTATTTAAAGTGAACAGTTCAATGGTATGTCTGTGGAACCATTACTACAGTCAGTTGTAGAACAATTTCATCACCTATAAAAGAAAGCTATGCCCCTTAGTCATCACTGTCTTCTACTCATTCCCCAAGTCCCTGAAAACCACTAACCAGCCACTATGAATTTACTTGCTTTGGACATTTCTTTTAAACAGAACCATAAAATCTGGTCTTTTGAATCTAACATCTTTCATTTAGTGCCCTGTTGTCAAGGTTGACTCATGCTGCACCTGTATCAATCCTCATTCTCTCTACAGCTGAATGATAACCCCATCACATATAGAGGACATGTTTTGTATATCCACCCAGCAGTTGATGGGCATGTAAGTTGTTTACCCCATGGGACTATTATGGATGTTGCTTCTATAACATTCATTAACACATTTTGATAAAAACTTACGTTTTCAGTTCTTGTGGTTTATATACCCCAGAGTTGAGTTGTTGAGTCAGGCAACTCAGCTTAACATTTTGAGAAACCACCAAAGTATTTTCCAAAGCATTGTACATTCTCACTAGCAGCTTATGAAGAGGCCCTATCCTAACTAATGCTTCTTGAAAGCTCTGTAATATTGTGAGGCTTATCTCCCTCTTATTTTGGCTGGTGTATTTCCCTCATAGGTATTGAACACCTTTATGTTGTGCTTACTAAGCACTTAGTGTATTCTTCAGAGAGATATCAGTTCTGATCTTTTGCCCATTTTTATTGAGCTAATTTTCTTTTTATTTAGGACTTGTAATGGTGGTTTTATGTATTATGGATACAAAATTCCTTATCAAATATATGTCTTAGCATTTCAGTTGAAACAATTTTTCTTCCAGCCTTCACATAGCATTCCTAACATTTCCTCTAAGCTGACACATATCTATAGAAGCACTTATCTCAACATTTTAACTTTCAAGACTTTATCATCTAAGAGAGCTTTCTGGGTCTCTTGGCCTGGTGTGCCCAGGAAGCCCTTTAAGTGCAGAAAGATCCTCAGGGTGTCTGAGTCAGAGGATCACGGTGATCCAAGGCCTTCTCCCTCCCAGGGCCTCTTGCCATGCATTCCAGCTGGGGAGACTGCCTGGCTGGCTCCTCAGGCTCCTAGCAGTATCCTTGCCTCCTTCTCTGTCCCCACACTGGACAGGAGCTCTGCATGGGGAACATGGGGGGGTCAGTTTTGTTTGGAGTTGCTGTTACTGCTGAGATGTAAGGATCCCAGGGAGGTAAGAAGATACAGTGTGTGTGTGTGTGTGTGTGTGTGTGTGTGTGTGTGTGTGTTTCAGGCTCTTTGTATTTCACTTCTTGTTAGAAGCAGGGGAAAACCCTTGCCAGTGTGATGTGGAAGGCTTCTTGAAGTAATGGTTCAATAGAAAAAAAGCAGACACAGTGGACAAGGAAAGATGAAATAGTACTGGAATGATTCTCTTCACTCAGCTCTCTGTAGAACGTGCATCTTCTACGAATCCTAAGTTCAAAAACTTTGGGGGGCTGGAGAGATAGCCTAGTGGTTAAGAGTGCCAACTGCTCTTGCAGAGGACCCGGGTTGGATCCCCAGCACCCACATGGCGGCTGAGAACCGTCTATAACTCCAATTCCAGGAGAACTCTAGTTCTAGGGGAATCTGATGCCCTCTTCTGACCTCCGCAACATTGCATGACACGGGTGCACAGACCTACATGCAGACAATACATTTATATACATTAATAAATAAAAATAAAATAAAAGATAAATGAATCCTGTAATTTCTAAAAAAAAAAAAAAAAAAAAAAAAAAAAAAAAAAAAAAAAAAAAAAAAAAAAAAAAACTTTGGGTGACAATTAAGTTGTCTCTCTCTTTTGCCCTAGGAGAAGTTTTGGAACCTTCAAGCCAGGCTAACTGTAATGTAGTGTCATTGTCAAGACCACTTGTATTTTGGTGAAAACTGGAAGAAAATTTTAAGAAATGTCCACCGTTTTTCTATACCTATCCTTTGGGTTATTTCCTCAATATTTGGAACTTGACCATGTTTGATTTCAAAGTGCATATTGGGTCATAATGTTGTTGCATATGTCCAAGGATTTTGGTGTCACACATAAGGAAACAGAGTCCTGGTGGATTAGACTTCAGTAGTGTCACCTGGAAAGGCCATGACATAAGTGAGATTAAGTATCATTATTGCTGAGATGTCCCTTCAGTCACAGTCTTTGAGTACTGTATACTGACTGGCAAAAATGACTAAAGCACATGTTGGCACAGATGCTATTGATTTTGTTACATCATGATCTTTCATCACATACTGATGCAGAAACACAAAATGTGGCCTGCCATCTTCCTTGTACCCACTTTATAATGCAAAGCAGGTTTTGCTGCTTTTACATGACAAAGGCAGCCTTCAAGACATACCTTATTATTACTCTTTTAGACAATTTATAGTTTTTTATTTTAAAGAAAATATCAAAAACTCCTATTTTCTTATTAATTTAGATTACTAAAATGTTCATTGAGCTTATTTACTTGCTGATTTCAAGTAGCTACAAAGAAGACTTTCTTCAACTCTTCTGAAATAACAGAATAAATATTTTGTGAATTGTTTTTTTATAGAGGTTTTGTGAATTTCCTACAATATATTTTGATTGTATTTAGATACCCTCCCCTATCTGCACCCCCTTACTACCTCCTGACCAATTTCATGTACTGTATTATATGTTAAGGCCTATTTTTGTCCCCAGTAACCTTAGTAATTATCTACCAGTTCTGGCTCTTTCAATCTTTCTCAACCCTCGTCTGCAAATCTCCTTGCACTTAGATAGCAGATGTTTGATATAGTTGTCCTGCTTAGGGATAAACAGTCTGCAGCATCTAATTCTCTGCATATTGGCCAGTTGTGTCTTTCAATGTTAATGCTGATTTATTTTTAAGACCAACATGATCAAATCGCAAGTTTTTCTAAATATTAATTATGTGTTATTGTAAACAGTGTGAGCATTTCAATTCAACTCACTTCCTTATTCCCCCCTTTCTCTTTCTGTAGCACAGGCTGACATATATAATATATATATAGATATATAATATATATAATATATTTTTTTTTTTTTTTTTTTTTTCTTTTAAAAATGTTTTGTGTCGGGGCTGGAGAAATGGATCGGTGGTTAAGATCACTGGCTGCTCTTGTAGAGGAACAGGGTTGATTCCCATCACCCACATGGCACTAACAGCTATCTAGAACTCCAGTTCCAGGAGATCTGAAACCCTCTTCTGACCTCCATGGGTTTTGCACAATAGGAGTGCACATACATACATGCAGGCAATACATTCATACACATAAAATAAAAATAAGTAAAATATTACAAAAGAAAAGCCAAAATGTTTCTGAAGTTTTCTACTCTTCGATTGTAATTTGCAATTTATTAAGTGATTCCATTTTCCAGAAAGGTTTTATATTATGATTCCAATTACCTATTATAAAAACAACCATTAAGTAAATCAACACTGGTTTTCACAAATGCAGTTTCCCCCATGTCTATTGTTAATTAGCAACGTTTGTTTTCTACTTGAATGAGGCAAGAAAAACACAAAGAGAGTAAATATTCTTCTTTTCCAACAGCGTTTGCAAATCCCACTGACAGAAACTGTGAAGTTCAGCAGAATTATTTTATTAGTATGCTGAAAATTGACCACTTTCTTTAAAAAGAAATAGGTTTTGAAGTTCTGCATTTTACTTAATTTTTGCTTAAATAATCACTTGTGGAAACCAGGTTGAGGCCATGTTCCTCATCACAGGCAGAAAATCTGTAAACCTGCTGAACCTGAATTTGTTATTGCATGCAGCTGTGCAAATTTTGAAACATTTCCTTCACTCCTTTTCTAGTCAAAACCCTATGGAGGGAGCCAGTTTAGACTGCTGCCTCAGTAGCTAACACTTGAAGAGCCTGCAATACAGGAATATGCTTATATCATTGAGCCATGTTATATATTTTAATCTCAGCATTAAAGTCCATGTAGAGGGATGATATAAGTCAATTAGTCCTGACTGAGTGCTGTACTGGGGATATTTCAGCAGCCTTTTCATTTGGGTCACTCTTGGTGGATTTTCAGAGAATCATTTGAAAAGCTTGAGTATGGGTTGTGTGTGGCTTCAGAGGAAAGAGACAAGGACTGGTTTTCAAAAGAACATCACTGGGGCCGACTGCTCTTGCAGAGGACCCGGGTTTGATCCCCAGCACCCACATGGCGGTTGAAAACCATCCTTAACTCCAGTTCCAGGTGACTCCAACACCCTCTTCTGACCTCCGCGGCATTGCATGACACGGGTGCACAGACTTACATGCAGACAGTACATTCATACACATAATAAAATAAATAAAAATTTTTAAAAAGAACATCACTGCCTTGTTTTTGTCTTTTTGAGACAGGCTCCCTATGCAGTTCCAGATGGCCTGGAACTCACTATGTAGACCAGGCTGGCCTGGAATGCACAAAGATCCACCTGCCTCTGACTCCCGCATGCTGGGATTAAATGTGTGCACCATCAAGCCCGGCCTACTGCCTCTTTTTATTAATGTTTTTATTGGATTTTTGTGGATTTCATGTAAGATATCTTAATCATATTTATACTGCAAGAAAAGGACCAATGAAAATTATGTGACAAAAGTCATTAAAATCCAGGCTATCCAAAAACTGAGATTTATGCATTCATTTGAGCTAATTGTTTTTAAACCTAGGGAAAAGCTTAGACAAAAAGGCTCAGTTAATGAAAAAAATAACTTCAATCTTTTGTTGTGGACAATCTCAAATACATAAAAATAGGATAGCACAATAAATCTTTCTGTACTCATCTAACAGATTCACCAAATAATGCTATTTTGAAAAATTTTACCTATATATTTGTGGTGATTTGAGTGAGAAATGTCCCTGCATAGGCTCAACTGTTTGAACACTTGGTCAGCTGATGGTGCTCTTTGTGGAGAGACCTGGAATCCCTAGGAGGTGAAGCCTCACTGAAGGAAGCCTGTCTCTGGGGATGGGGTTTGAGAGTTCATAGCCTTCTCTCACTTCTAGTTTGTCATGTGTCTGCTTTGGACAAATGATTGAAGATGTGACCACGTAGCTTTCTGGTCAGTGAGCTCTGCAACCAGGGATCCCTGCCATGATGGAGTCTTAATCCCTCTGGAACCATAATCCAAATAAAATCTTCCTTCTGTTAACAAAAATGGTATCACTGTCTCATACTGTACCTTTCTCAGAACTGGTCTTGCATTTGTTTTTAGACCATCCACTAGAAACAAGGATGTTGGGGATCTGTCCTTGCTCAGGTATAGCTTCTTCTTGTTGCCATCTTAATGCTACCCTAGTATGGTGATACTTCCCAACATATATAGAGGCCTCCTCCACCTTTGGTGATTATACATGGGAAGACTCTCCTCATACAATTGAGCAGATATTGGATTAGGAGTTCCTTATTTTACAATTGGCTCCTTCATGCATCTTTGGGAGGTCAAATTAGCAGGAAAAGGTAAATGATTCTTACTGTTTCATTCACATTGCTATAAGAAGTTGATATATTGCAAGAATGAGTATCCAAGAGAGAGATGAAAAAGTAGTTTACCATTGATGAATACTCATCAAAAATGGGGAGAGAAAGAAAGAAACTACACGTGTTTCTTTTTAAAATTCTTCATATTTTCTTAATGTTTAGACAGTGTTTCATTTATAAAGGGTAGAGACAACAGCAAGGAGCTTGGTAGCAAGTGTGGAGATAATATAAACACGCAGTTGTTTGATATAGAAGTATGTCCGCCACATAATGGAAACTTCTCAGTTGAATACTGTCGTCCACATGAATCAGAGGGGATTTCTACAAGAGGCCACATGGAGATGATACTTACTGAGGACTATTCTTCTGATATGTGGTACATGGAGTCAAGTAGAGATGATATTAACTTTATTTTGAGGAATATGGAGAGTGTAAGACAGTATGTGGAAAGTTGTCCTTCCAAATTGCCCACAGTCCACTCACCATATAAGACACTGCTTTGTATTCCTTATAAATGGAAGATATTTTGTAAGAATTTTAAAATAAAACCATGTTAGACTTCTCAAATAATACTTTCAGACAGTTATGGTTCTTAAAACCATGAAAATTTATGTATCTCAAATCTGTGTCATTTGAGAAACTAGTCATTTCTTGTTCTTCTATAAGTTCAAATCAATTTCAGAACAGAACTCTTCCTAGAGAAATTAAATGAATTTCATTCAGTAAGTGTACTAATGTCTAAAAATCTTATTTTGCCCTCTCCTTTATCACTCATATAACTACTTCTAAGTGCATTTTCCAAGAACCGATGCATTTACTTTTCAAAATTGCTTTTTATTAGCCTATATTAATTGTACAAAATAAGATTTCATTATGAAATTTCCATAGATACATATAATATGCTCTAATCATTTTAAGCAATAGCTGCAGAACAGAAGAATTATTCTAATTTGGGCAGGATGATTTTGATTTAGAGATAGTTGAATTCATCCTGGGCACCCCGTGTTAATCATGCAAATTCCATTTCCATTCTTTCCATTCTCCCAGTGTTGGGATTTTTTTAATGTTGAATGTATATTCTAAGATATAGTTACATTTTTTTTTATTTTAAGAATTATATCAATTTCATTATTACAATACTTTCTATTTTTTTTTAACTTCTCAGAGTGTGGTTTTCATCTCTAGGATTGTTTTGATGCCATGCACCTACAAAGTGAAAGCCTGTTGTTTGTGGTCCTATCTCACGTATCAAATTTAATATCTGAATTCTTCATTTTTCTTTTTGAGGGATGTAGAAGAATGCACACAAGTATGTAGAAATTTTTTGAATGTTCATTATTTTGTGATTTCTGATGTTTATTATTTTTCCGAAAACACAGCCTGACTCAAAATTGGCATGGTTTTCTAGAGTAAGCTTTTACAATTTCAACACTCCAGATCATCTCCCATTTGGTTGTGAAGCTGTCCTTGAATTGTAGGATAATTAACGGCATCCTTGGCCTCCATTACGGAGCTATCAGAAGCAGCACATTATTCCTGTCTCATGCTCTGATTCCAGACATCACTAAATGTCCTCTAGCAGGCACAACCATCCTTGGCTGAGAACCACACTTGTAGAAGAAAAGGCTACAGCAAGGCAATCATTAATTTGGGATTTGCTGGACTGTGACCAATGGCTGAGGTATGTGTTTACATTAATAGTCATTGAAGACAGAAGTTCAGCCACAGAAAATAGTGGGGTGGAGAGAGAGAGAGAGAGAGAGAGAGAGAGAGAGAGAGAGAGAGAGAGATTTCTGGCAGCCCCTGGGTGGTGAATGCAGGGTGAGGGAGGTATTAGGTGTACACAGGTAGAGAGGAACCGTTTATGGGATGTCAGGAAGGAGTCAGTAGAGATTTTGCAGGACCACAATGAATAAGGAGGGTGTTCAGGTGGTAGTAAGTTAGAACTAACACATTGTTAAATAATGGTCATGCTAAACATTAGAACATGTTACATGTGAGAGTTTGGATCACCTCTGCTTCTAAACATGTAGTATTCCATATGGAATAGACAGTCAGAAGAGGGACTCCTTCTTTGAATTAAACAGAGTATCCAAAGGCTAGGAAAATGGCTCAGTTGGTTCAGTGCTTCCCAGATAAGCATGAGGACGTGAGTTCAGATACCCACCCACAAAAAGCCAGGTAAGTTGGTGTGCAACTATAATCTCCAGCCCAGGGGAAGTGGAAACAGGTGGATTCCTAGAGTTTGCTGGTCAGCTAGCCTTATGGAATTGATGTACTTCAATTTTAGTGAGAAAGACTAATGTATAGAGCAATAGAGGAAGACACTGAACATCACACACTCCACAATACACAAATGCACACACAGGAACATGTATACACACATGTACCACACACATTTATGCACTTGCAAACACACACACATACACACACACACACACACACAAATGATTGTGTCCAGTAGTGATTGTACTTAGTGATCATAAGCATAGAAAGACTCAAAGATACTGGTACATTTTTATAGATGAGGAAACTGGAGCACAAAGAGGCTAAGAAACTTGATCAAATTTCCACAGCTTTGGTTACAATGATAAACCAGAACCTGTTCTTGTAAATCCTGAATATTCCCAATCATATCCACTATACTAGAAGCTGTCTTTGAAGTTGTGTAGACATCTGTCTATCCCTACACCATTCACATCCCACACTCAAATGCAGGGGGTAATTAAATATTATTTAAAATAATTCATAGCAAGAAAGTAGATACTAAATCTTACAGTGTTTCTCTCCCTCCCATTCTTTGTCTTCTTTTTTTTTTCAATTAAAGGACAATTACATTCATTAGAAGGCTTTATTAATTTAGGTTTTTTGGAAAGTAAAGGAGGCAGCTATGATTCACTGTGGTAAATGATTTGGACCAAAATGGCTGTTGTTTTCCTGTCAATTTAATTACCTCTCTCCACTACCTTTCTACAATCCTTGGTTCTTATTTATCTTCTACAAATATCAGGTGTTTCATATAAAGCTATCACAGATTCTTCCCAGCAAGTAAGTGTTTTGGGCTAGCTAAATGTCAGCCAATGACCCCTACTGATAGGACTCCAAATTTAAAAAGAAATGAGATGGGGAAGAATTAGAAGCCAAACCTCCCCAAAAGAAAACCTCAAAATAACACGAATTTCACAACAACCATAAGCTGATGAATACTTTATTAAAGCAATATGGAACACTACTAGATGCCTCTATGTTCTGGAAAGGTAAGAAAGTGGTTGAAATCATTTTTCTGTTGGGGCTTCCATGTTATACTGTCAAGAAAAGTAGAAACACAGGTTACTTTAAAAATTTTCACAGTTATTTTGTATTTCATATAACATTTTATGTCTTATGCTTAAACTCAGTCTAGGTATTTTCTTCTGTTGTTTACTACCAAGGAGAAAAGTTTAGAGAAAAATCTGTGTTTTCATATTTCAAAGTCAGGAAAGGAGGTAAACATGGCATTTCTTGCAAAGGAAACAAGGTACTTGACCATTTTTCTCCAAAGAATTATTGGACAAATTGTGATATGTCTTGATAGTAATATTCAATATCCATTCGGTAGGTGGTTGGACTATGGAGAATTCTATATTAAAATTTTGGGGTATTCAAATGGTACATCAGTTCACATGTGTCACATGTGTCCTTTTAGGTAAATCCACTGGGCATGTGTATGTGCATATGTGTGCATGTCCCAATAGCACTTCTCTTTTGATCCAAAAACAGAAAAGAATGTAATTTTTCTAGTCTTTAGTGTAAATAAATCACTAACAGGTTGAGGAAAATCATTTTCTCAGTTTCAGCTTTTAATCAGCTTAAACTTTGGCTTCTTCCCAATGAAGTTCTAGGTCAAGGGCAGACCTAGCCTACCTCCAGTCCAGATGTGGCTGGCTAGAGGTCTGAAAGGAAAAGGTCATCCGTTTGGTGCCAAAATAATTCTGTTACAAGCAGGGTAATGAATTTATTTAAATTCTAGATTGGCCTATTATGAAAGGTAAGTAGAGGATGTAGTTTGACTTAAGGAAGAAAAAGACACATCTCTAGTCCTTACAAAATACTCATTCAAGATTGATTACTTATTTTCTTAGGAAGCAACTTCTCAAGAATTGAGGAGTTCAGTTTTATCCAGAAGATTTACTTTATTTCATCCTTTGTTTAAAATCTTTGAATTAATTAACATTTGTTCTGCCTCGGAAAGTAGTACATAGAGTGATACTGATAAAACCCTGTTTTATTAGGATTGTATGGTAGTCATTGGCCTAGTGTGAGTGCTTAGTACTTCTAATAAGTCAATTGTGACTGAGAAACTAAGTTTTATTTCATTTATTTCATTTTAATTCATTTAAATTTAAGTACTTACATATGCCTAGTATGTTGGTCTTTGCAGGTATAAAATATAATTACCAGTTAATGTATGTCTCTGGTTTGAAATATACCTTGATATTATGACCCTATATATCTACATTTTGATTAAGGGAGTATGGTAACCATTACTGTCTTTGATAAATAAAAATTACTTTCAGATATTTTTGAATGCCTGTTCTCAAGGTTCCTTTTACTACAATAGGAGTTTGTAGAAATATAGACTGAAAATTTGTTTGATTATATTTTCCTTTGTTTCTTTTCTAATATGTGAATGCTGAGCATTTTTCATTAGAGTCACCATTTATTGACATTGAACTCTTCAATATGAGACAGGCCAAATATTATGAAGCATGCAAGAATAAATGCACATGGAGGTCTCCAAAGTAAAGTTTATGAGCTTCATATGAGCAATAGTTCAGGCATTTATTGAAACTGAGACTTATTTATATGAAAACTTATTGTAAACCCTCAATTTTTAAAGATTTACCATATAAACACTGTGCTTTGCCTCAGACCTCCCTGCTTTTTGAAGCTTATTAACTTCTAACAAAATTTCAACAGTATTAGCCTTAATCTGTATCCTTGGGGTGTAGACATATTTTACTTAATAAAGGAATTAAAATGCATGCCTATTATCGTAAAGTAATAAAAAACAAAATGTCTACATACCGGCTGCCTGACCGTGTTCTGGTACCACTTCATAGGAGAAACCACCTTAAGAGAAAGAGACATTAGAATGCATTTGATTTGATTTAAGGTCATATAAACTAAATACTAAACTCACTAAAATAGTATGAAATATGGACTCACTAATGCACTCTTGTCAGTACTGATAGCCTAGAATGTGATGTCTAGAAGAAAGAAGCTAAATATGTGTCCAGTGCTCCTATATCCTGTACTGTGTTACTATCACACACATTCTGCAAGTCTTCATCCATTCTCTGGGTCTGGTAGGATCACCCTTGTTTTCAGAGGTAGTCATGAAGAACTAGAATTCTTTTATTTAACAAGGGTTACAAAAATGACAGTTTGGTTTAAGTTTCTCAGCTCATGTTTCTCAATGAAAGAGGAAAGCACAGAGCTATGGATGGTGCCAGGGATGGTTAATCCCAGGACACAATGATGCTACAAAGATCCTGAGGACTTCAGTTTTCTACTTGCCACTTTCCATCACAACACAGCAGACACAGCTCCACGCATCACAACCTCCAAGAAATGATTGAAAGAACAGCATCTTTCCTACAGTGTTTGTATATATCTTTTAATTAGAGAGAAAACTAATCCTAAAATCATTTCTCTCCAGGAGACTTGCCATTTGTCCTCATTCTATATTCAGGGTATGCTATACCCTACCCCATAACTAATAACAGACAAAGGGCATAGTGCTAGGGTTACTGATGCCATAGTCGGAATGGATGAATGGACCTTCGGTCCCTGGAGCATGAAAGAGGGCTCCTCTCCTAAGTGGGTGGAAACCCAGATGCTAGGACCAATTCCTGTTCTGCCAGCAAGGAGGAAGTTGCGAGGAAAGCTGATGAACAGGTGCTATTGTGCACTGACAACTCTACCATAACATTTTGACTGTATCGCTGCCTTAGCATTTCTAAAATTTGGACTTCCCTTACCAGAGTTGGATAGTTTATTTTATCCCTTTGACAGATTCTATATTCTTTAAGGATGACAACTTACTGTTTTCACCATCCCATGGAATAGTACCTAATCTAATGAGTGCTTGATAAATATTTATTCAGTTGATTAAATTGACCTATACTAACAGAATAAATGCCGTCTTGCTACATCTGAATTCCTTAAAATCAAGTCATTTGTTTGAATATCGATACCCTTCCTTTAAAGTTATGTTTATTCATTCCAGAAAGTGATTAAGGGGCCTTAATCATTAAGGTACTGGAATAAAGTTACTGTGGGTGCCGTGTAATATAAACCCTGCAATGACTGTTTACAATTTTGTGTGGGTGTAGGAGAAAAAAGGATTCACATATAAATATAAGTGGGAAAGAAAAAACTTGATTTGAGTCCATTTTATGCATCTGTTAATGTTTTGAAGAGTATTCAGTAGAATTCTTCATCTTAAAGATTATGAAGTGAAAGAAATGACTTGTATATAAAATCACTGCAATTTTGTTTGAAGCTCCATTATTAAATTTTTCTTAGGAAAACTAAGAACTTCAGTCATTTCAAATTCAGCGAGCTGCTATACATAGCACATAATTTCACTGAACATATTTTTCTATAGAATGAGATCAAAAGACCAGATTTTGATTACTAATGTGGTGTGAAGTATAAAGCCAGAAGTCCAGATCTTAATTTGCTTTAGGATATAAACATTGCTTAAGGGTTTATCTTTTTCTATGTAAAGAATTTTTCTTCTAAACTTCCCTTCATTTGGATCAGGTTCAGTGACTAACCATGCCGAACATATTTTTTTTAATTCAGCTATTATTAATGATGTAGAAATTTATATTTTAAGAAAAAAATCTGAGATAATATAAAGCTTCTCTAAGAAGAGATACAATCCTTATTTGCCTGCCAAATGGTCAATTTGTAGAAGCAAATGACCAGTTACTATCTTATCCACAAATATCTATTTATAAGCTGTTCTCTCAAGTGATAGAAAAATTTAAGTTTAATTCAACACAAAGACATGAATGATTTTTAAAACATTTTATTATCTGCTAATGATAGTTATTTTTAGTTACAGGATTTACTAAGTAAAGTGATTGTAGGCACAAATCATTGTATTCTTGAGTAATTCCTAAAAACAACCGAAGTATCCACTTCGGTTCTCTCATTCTCTGATTTTTTTAATCCTGAAAAAATATAGCAAAAGGAACAATTAAAATATTTTACAAACATTCCTAGTGAATACCATTTACAATAATAATTATGGTTTCATTTTGTCAAAACAATGTAGAACCATTGAGTTTAAGTATATAATTTGTGAAGTTTCTTATCTTGTCTTTAAATACAAGGTCCCTATGTTCAAGACAGTATGCCCTGCTTCCAAGCTGTAAGCTCATCTTTCATTTCCATTAAGAAATTATCAATATTTGTACTCTAATTTTAAACAAGAGGATACACTTTTAAAGAATTCAAACTACCTACCCAAAGCCACCTTTCCGTAAATAGTGTTGGCAAGATAAGAACATATTATCAAATCCATGGTGTTAATAATTAATAAAGACACAAATAAACCCATTTTCTATGCAAACAGAGAACCTTAGGCTAGAATAATCAGTGATAGGTAGCAGATTGTTCAATTACAATTAGTTTCCTAAAGTTCTGCCTCACCTCCATAAACAAACTCAATTGTAAAGACCTCTATGACATACCATAGTTTTATAAAAATACTAGAGCATTAAGACCTAAGTTTTCCATCCCTTTCTCCATTTTAAAGAAAAAAAAGCCATAAAATTCAAGTGAATTTTACCCTGTCATGTCCTCTTTGAGAGTTAAAGCTAGGGCCAGAACCCTGATGATCTGGATCTCAAGCTTAGTCGTCTCTACCTCTCTTCCCTCTGTTACTTAGTAGCATGTCATTAATAGCTTTTATAAATTGAAATCACATTTGAGTACATATATATATATGTATATATATATATATAGTATGATCATGTCATTTCATAGATAGGTAGATTGATTGATTAGTTGATTATTATGTGTGTGCGTATGGATCATTTTGTTGAATATTCTCATTTGTTTGTAAGTGCTTTCTGGAAGGCAAGAAGATTTAATGCTAAATAGTGACAACTTCTTGCCAAAAGCTTAATGTATTGAGTGATAGCCGTGTAAAGGAATCTAACAGTCTAATTTAGCCACTTTCAAATTAGCTAACCAATTCAGAGAGGTAATCTTTACTTATATCTTGAAAGATATTTCCTATCTACCTTTTGCAGCTTGTTCAATATTTGTCCTCCTCACTCTCAAAAATTACTACTTGTGTATACTTCCTGCAATTTTAGCCTATTGAAGCAAGTCAGACCTTTAAAATATGAAAACCGATATTTCCCTTTAGTGTTAATCTTAAAATTATTATATTGTGGTAATATATATTCTTGTGGGAATGCAATAATTATAGAATTTAAATGCGCCATAAAACCCAAACTGTTAATTACAAAGGTATGTAGACAAATTCATTTGTATTATAAGGTTATAGCACATGCTTGGGCTAATAGGATTAAAGACCTCTTGGGTCTGCAACTGTAGGCCCTGGGTTATTTGGGAACTTAGAACAGTTGGGGGCAATTCTGATATATCACTTTCCTAGGATTTGTCTTTTCTGGCTTCAAGGTATACTCACCACTTCTTCCCGCTTGGTCTTGTCTGTCGCTGGCCAAGCTTCCAGAGGCAGATCAGGAAGAATGGGGTGTGACATGGGCTGCATGGAGAACAGTGGAGGCAGAGGTGGCTGTGGTGCCAGGGGCTGCATGGTGTGCACAGGTGTCTGAGGCTGCATGGACTGATGAGGGGACTGGGGCTGAATGGTCTGGGGCTGGAAGGGCTGCTGGAAGGGCTGCTGGGCAGATGGAGGGAGGTTTGGCTGGTGGTGTTGGGTTGGAGTCATGGAGTGGTGGCCAGGAACTGGCATCATTGGTTGCTGGGGGACCACTGGCTGTTGAGCTGGCACCACTGGGAGGTGGTGATGAGGCTGAAGGGTGTGACTCTGGGGATGCTGTTGAGACAGCACAGGGATGATTTGGTGGTGCAGCCATCCACCCATGGGTTCGTAACCATAGGAAGGATACTGGTGAGAAACAAAGAGTCAGGTTTAACATTGTCTCAGTTGACTTCCAACTGGAGAAGTAGCAGCAGTGTTTGTTATTATGATTATATGAATATTTTAGTCACTTTTTCCCTTGCAAGAATTTCTAATAGTGTACACAGATATGACCTTTTACCAACTAAAATTCCCACTAGTGTTTGTAGGTGGAGTAGACAAGATATTTCACTTAATAAGGGAATTCAAATGCATGCCTAACATCTTAAGGGAATAAAAAACAAAATGTCTACATACCGGCTGCCTGATCATGCTCTGGTACCACTTCAGAGGTGTGAGCACCTTAAGGGAAAGAGATATTAGAATGTATTTGATTTAATTTAGTTTCCTCTAAACTAACTACTAAACTCACTAATGCAGTATGAAATATAGACTCACTAATGCAGTCCTGTCAGAATTGATAGCCTGAGAATGTGACTTCTACAAAAGAAAGAAGAGGGTCAACATTCGGTGGGTGCTTCCTATGTGTCAGGTACTGTGTTACATCCATCACATGCACTTTTCATGTTTGCTCACATGATCTGAGGCAGTATCATCACCCTCCCTTCTGTAGACAATGTCATGAACACTTGGATTCACTCAGCTGAAGTCTTAAATATTTAATTCCACAGTTCCTGCTCTTCATTGAAAGAGCAAATCAGTTACAAATATTTGACACAATAATGTGATATATTATTAATGTAATTCTTATTTGATACCACAATGGGAAAAAGGACATTGAAACACTGTCTTTTATCCTAAAGACACAGATTTCTTGGTCAAATATGTCAACCTTTTAAGATAAAATAGTAAAATTTGTCTCAGACTCATACTAACATTTTGCTGCAGCTTATATGAGTAACAAATCTCACAGATTGTTACTGAACCTGTGAGAGAAGTAAACTTTTGCATCCCTTTCTGGACAGTAGATGCTTAATTAGTCTCAGATTTATAGCTTCTTGCTATAGCTGTACAACATTTAATCAATACAACAAAAACTATCAATCTCATGCAAGTTATAACTGACATAGCACTGTCCCTGTCTGGTAGTAATTACTCTCTGATTAATGTTTTGAAGGGCAATTAGTTATCATTGTTTCCCTTCTTTAGATGAGGAAACCCAAGTTTCATAGGGAGAAAATTATTTTCCCAAGGTGATGCAGGTTGTACAAAGTTGGGCAGAACCTCAAACCCTATTTCCGGAACTCTTCCGCTTTCCCTCACTCTGCAGACTCCTATAAACCACTTAGCAAAGCTGATGAGAAACACGTAGTGTGTGAAGGCCATCGAACCAGCAATTTTCCAGCTAGAAAGGATTTTAACATCTTACTTACTCCTCACATTTTATAGGCTGGGATAGAACAAAACTGTTCAAGCCGAGTTCAGTTTCTGCCCTATCATGGAGCCTTCCTGTTTTCGTGGTGGATACATTTATAGCTAGGTTTAACAGGAGAGGCTGACTCAGAGTGACCATATAGGAGGTTGCTGGGACAATGCAGGCTTGAGGCCATCTGTCAAGGTTTAAAGCTGAAAAAGTTTGACCATTTGAGAAAAATCTTGAATGCAGAAACAATGCACCACTCTTTACAGATCTCAGGACATTTTAAACTTACACAGTGTTCAAAATTAGTAAATAAAAGAATTACCTCATAGCTTAAGTTGATATAGCCAGGGTGCCCAGGATGAGGTGGTAGCTTTTTTTTAAAGGGGGGGGGGCAAATAGAAAAAAAGGGAGGGAGAGGGAAAGGGAGAAGTTGAGAGAAGAAAGAGAAGGAAGAGAAAGTAAGAGATTATGTCAGTATAAATTTTTTCACATTAAGAGAGACTAAAGCTAATTAAAAATATACATATATACATAGTACAGAATATATTTGAGGTCTACTTTTAGTCTGGGTTATGTATGCTGCATAGCAAGAGCCTTCTTATTTTAAAGAGGGCCCATAAAAGTTAATGACTTTCCCAGGAGTCATAGTCTTACAGTGGAAGACCTAGAAGCAGAAACCAGAATAGTTTTGCCCTTCAGTGATCTTTGGATAAGCCCTTCCACCCCTGTTGTCAGAGTGTTCCCTTTCCCACCCACCAGATTACATGATGAAACCCCTTCTATGTTAAGAAGGGAGGTATGCTCCTATTACACAATTTTAAAATACCAGCAAAAATGAATTGTCTCACAAGGGGTCCCTTTATAGATCGGCTGGTTAAATGCTTAAGTATCAAAGAAATTCCTAGTAATTATCATGAAAAGTAAACAGATAATAACATCAAAACTAACAAATAGAACATCTAGGTGAGTATTCTTGAATGTGAGGACAGGGTGAATGAAATCAAATACAGACATTCCAAATCTCTCTTGTAGACAATAAAATAAGTGATTTATGAAGTTCAAGACTAAGCCTTTCTAATAGTTTGTCAATGATTTATGGCAGAATTTCAGAAGTTCCAAATAAATAGCAACCTGAATAATTTTCTAAACCAGGACTGTCTGTGCTTCCCTAAGTAGGGGCCAGCTGACTGATGCCTGGCTTATGTAGTTCTGCCCTGGAGGAGGTGGGTGGTGGCAGGAGACAGAAAGGAGAGAGTGTCAAGCAGAAACCCTTCCTCAAACATGCAGCTACTCAAGGAGGTGTTCTATTCTATTATTCTATAATACTAATGTTTTGCAATAGTCACATCTGAATGTAAATTACATTAGGGAGGGAACTAATTTGTCTATATTGTCCTGAAAGTGGGGTGTTGAACTGTGTAGTGAAAAAGGAGAGAATTTGTAATGGAAGGGCCCCTCGGAGGACTAGGAATCGCCACATTGCAGGATTTCAGGAAGGCAGAGTAGAGAATACGGGTCTTTTTAGTGAGAGAGATGAGAGAAGCCAGGTATGCAAGCTTACTAGATTCTGGTTGTATCAACAGCTCTTTATGCCTCCAAAAAGTATTGCTGGCATGTTGTTGGCCTAAGCCCCCATGTACTTGTATCTAGAGACTGGGCCAGAATTCCTGGTCTTTGGTACATTTGAACATGATATATTCAAATATATATGTGGCATAGGCAGCACTCCATAACCTTACTGATGCCAAGTCACCTGCTAACAGGATGCACCAAAACCATAGATAGGGTTTCTGTAAAGGGGAGAGTGCTTCAAGAAGAGATTCTTAATGCAGAAATATTATCTCCTTAAGGGCAACAGCAATGGTCTTTGAAGGACAAGAAAAGATTTTTACTTTTGTGAGAAATTGAGCTTCAGAAGGGTTTTGGTATAACATTTGCCTAAGGCCAATGAAGATACTTTCTCAGGAAGCCATTCAAAGATGCCTTCAAAACATTACTCCTTGTAGAGATGGGCAGTGGCATTTACAAGCTAATTGTTACAGCAGAGTCTCCTGGAGGTACTTGTTAGAATACTGAGTGCTTGGCCCTACTTCAGCTCTACTGAATCACAATCAACAGTGGAAGAATTCAAGATTTCTTTTTAACAAGCTCCTTAATGGTTTTCTTCAAGACATAGACATTTGGGGATATAAGGTCTCTTACTGTTTTAAACCCAGGATTTACCAACCATGGGGGAGATTTTGATTTCCAAGCTTATGAAATTGGATACAATCTATCTATGCAAGGGGTATTTTACTCACAGGCATAGCAAAAGCTGCTCCCAGGAGGCAGGCAAACAAAATCCAGGTCCCCATTTCTTGATGGTTCTGAAATGTAAGTCAACACCAGATTTCTTTATCTCTTTGTGAACATGAACATAATTAGATTATATAAACATACATAATCCATATCAGTGTATTACTTATATAAAACAGGGCCCTTCTTTTAAAGTGCCTTAATCTATATGTGATTTCCAGTTCTCAATCCATATCATAATTTCTTGGGTCATAATAGTAATAAAGAGGCTTTTCAATGAAGTTTAAAATTAACCAATTGTAGAGACACAAATAATCTATCATAACAATACTGATTTTCCACATGATTTTTCTATGCCTATACATCCTATAAAATTAAAAAAGCTAAACTGAATGTATAAATAATGATTAAAGAAATGCATATAAAGTAATACATATATAAATGTATTCTACATGTTGCTTCTCAATATGGAAGCCAAATTGAATCTATAAATACTGAGTAAAAATGTTTTGGGTTGATATCCAAGTGCAAAGTACTTTATATGTCTATAACAAGGAAAAGACAGAAGCGTTGCCTTTTCATGTACAGACCACCTGACCACTGCCACTGTTCAAAA
Organism: Rhizomys pruinosus; assembly: GCA_009823505.1. Taxonomy (NCBI): domain Eukaryota; kingdom Metazoa; phylum Chordata; class Mammalia; order Rodentia; family Spalacidae; genus Rhizomys; species Rhizomys pruinosus. The sequence continues at coordinate 970,521 of VZQC01000343.1, forward strand.
CAGACTAATTCTTTGAGAAAAAATATATTAAGTAATTTTCTGGAATAGATGAAGGAAAGTGTGGGTTTACTTTCAGATGTTGCCATCTGTAGAACTTCAGGTAAAAATCTGTCATAATACATTTGAGCTCCAGATGTGAAGCAATAGATGTGGTTAAACCAAAGAGAGGGCACAGTGCTAACATTCTATGCTTCTTTAATGACTCTGGAGTGACTGTTCCTAAAAATTTCATCTTCAGTCAGTAGCAACATCTTTTGTTTGTCACTACACTGAAATTCTTCTACAAATTAAAGTCCTAGGGATAGGAAGCAAGAATAGACCATCGTAAAGCATGCACAGAACTGTATGCTAACACCTTGAATTAGATATAGGAAATAAATGTAATGTGTGAACAGTTCTGACTATGAATTATACATGGAGCGTCTCCATTTTTGAAGTATGTTTTTAGAGGTTTAGTTACTAAGAAAAAACATTTTGTTCAGGTTTCTATTTGATTTAATTAAATAAAATGGTTTTTAAAGAAGTAGATCACAGCCTGTGAAAGCATTGTTTATATATTAATTAAAACAAATAAAATAACTATTTTGCCATGACATCTGGTTCACAAGAGCTTTTGGGATATTTGAACTAAAAGTTAAAGAAATGCAGGCAAATACCTAAACTAATCAGAGACTAATTTAATTTTAGTTGACTAAACTAGTATCTACGATGGTGATAAATACTAGAAAGGTGAAATATATTCACACCTTTGAAACAGAAATTCAGAGAAAGAAATGAACTTAAAAAAGATACCAAATTCTGAAGAAAATTCACATACCTTTGTATTCTGAGTGACTTTCTGTCTGAAGCTCAGGGATGCTTGATCCGTTTGATTTCTTCCAACACTGAGCTGAGTATATATATCATCCGTGGCATCTCTAACAGCCAATCAGATCGCTGCATGAAAAATGTGTTGAGTATCAGTAAAAATCCCTGCATCATGATTTTTTTAGATGCTGTGAGCAATGTTAAGGCTGTATGTTGTGATTAGTGTATGTAACCTTTCATTATGGACAATAACAGGCTTGGGAGGCTGTCTTCCAGTCAGCAAATTAGTTGACTGCATATGCTGATATATTTGAATTCATTTTAAAGAAACTGCTATACCATTGTTTATTCCTCATTTTGAGAAAATAACATTGTTCTTTTTAAAAAGGCGAATGGTCAAGTTTCTCCAGTGTACGTAAATGACCACTAGGGTTCTTCAGACTTTTCAGATGAGAATACCTGGATTCAATTCCACATTCTGGTAAAATCCAAATTTCTCTCATAAATTTACAATGACCAGAGTTCATTTTTGACTTTTATTAAAAGTATTTTCTCTGTCCCCTGTGTAATTTATCACCACTCTGATGTCCACCAAAGGAAGAGAAAAAGACCATTTGTCTTGCCATCTTCAAGAAAACCACTTGCCATGCAAGGATCCATGATCTCAAGGTTATTACAAGAACATTTATTCTGATGATATGAGGGACAAGCTAAACACATTTAACATGCCAGACGATACATTGGAAGTCCACTTGAATCTTTACAAAGATTCCTCACAGGAGATATTGCCCTGCTTCACCTACAGAGCAGCTTCATTTTTCTCTGGTCTTTTTTTGTTTCCCACCAATTCCAGTTTGTCATATCGCAAGCTGAAATTCCCCTCTCCTTTTCAGAGTCTATCAAATGTCTCTTTACTAACATTGTCCTCGTGTTTTCTGCAGTCCCTAATGTGCTTAAACATTAACCAAACCCATCTGCTCTATAAGAGGAATTGATGAATTTGATGTCTCTCTTTTACCCCTCTACCTTAATAAAACATGTATTATTTTTCTTCATTCTACAATCTGATCATATAAGAAACAGCACAGTAAATAGTGCCAGGACATAACTCATAGGGTCTCCATCAACATTAGATCACTACAAAAAATGCTAAATATATACACCAATTCAAATGCTGTTATAGTTGGGTATCTTTAATAATTACCCAAGGTTTAGAAAATTTTTGCAAATGCACATGGATTAGTTGAGTTTGCTAAATGAAGTACAACAATAAATTAGTCATAAAAGTTTATAATACAGGGCTGGAAAGATGACTCAGTAGTTAAGAGCATTAACTGCTCTTGCAGAGGACCCGGGTTTGATTTCCAGCATCCACATGATGGCTCACAACCATCTTTAACTCCAGTCCCTTCACGTACACATAGGCAGGCAATATACTCATATGCACAAAAATAATAGATAAATATTTTAAAAATACATAATGCTTTGTGATCATGATGGGATAGAAGTTACGCCACATGGCTCCTGACTCCAGGTTCAGTACAGGTTGAAGGAACATTGTCAAATCACTTAGCTGTTCTGTGTAAGATGGGGGAAATGGGACAATTTACCTAACAAGATTACTGTTAAAAATTGATGAGAGATATAGATAGGAAAATTCAAAGTTGATTATTATCTACTGCATCCCCATTACAAGGAAAATGGGAATTTTTTTGAAGAGTACTAATGATAAATATAAACATAAATATGGCTTTAAGAGCCAAATGGGCTCAAGGTTTGCCAAATTTATGAATGTATTTACTGCTGAATCGTATAGCAGAGGCAAAGGGATGCTCTCTGAAGGAAGTTGAGAAATGAGTTTTTAGAGATTTTGAAGAGGTGCACGACATAGTACTAAATTAGAATAAGAAAAATATAAATAATAGTTTCTTTCAAAGTTTGGACCATTTTGTTTAGTTACATGAATGAATGCCTGCAAAAATTCCGAGCATATTTGTCTTCTACAGAACTGAGGCTCCTATTAATGAAAACTTACTTTTGGTCTTAGAGTTTCATAAAATTTATCTCATTACTTGTTTTTACATTTCAAGAATGAAAGAGTGATAGATTTGATCATAGGGACAAATGGATGTCTTCTTATTATGATGCTTGTCTTCTGGCATTGAAAACAAATTACTATGCATTTACTATGGGCAGCAGTTGATCAGGCTTTGATGCCCTATTCCAGAGAAATAATATATTGTCTAATAATCTCCACTACTGTGTATCCCAAGTTAATGGATTTTAAAATATGGATCTCTTCGCCTGAAATCTGTTCCACTAATTAAGGTAATTAGTGGAGATCTGTTTCCACTAATTTATATAGTTTAAAATTTACCAAGTACCATCAGGCTAGGTGGCTTATATTCCCAGCATTGCAGAAACTCAGGCAAGAAGAGCTCCACTGTTTGTGGATAGTCTAGTCTACACCGTGAGCTCCAGGATAGTATGGACTACAGAGTGAGATCTTATCTCAAAAGAAATGATCAATTCCAATTAAAAGACAAAAAGTATTCAAAGCTGTCTAGGAAGTGAAAAAAAAAAGAAGAAGAAGAAAATGTTATACATTTTGGATGAGGATGGAAATCTCCAATCTTCAGCTACTGTGAAATACAGCATTGAGGTTCTTTAAAACACTAAAACATAGATCATCAGTATGCTCCAGATATTCAATATCTTGGTATATATCCAAAGAAAGCAAAATCAGCATGTCAAATAGACATCTATACTCCCAGGTTAATGATAGCACTGTTTATAATATCTAAGATACATACTTTTCATAGGTGCTCATCAACAAAAGAATGTGCAAAGAAAATGTTTATATATACAATGATCTTTTTATTGACTCATAAAGAAGATGGAAATCTTATAATTTGCAGAAAAAAAGAGCATAGAAAAGGAGAACATTATGTTAAGGGAAGTAAGTTAAGTACAGAAACCCAAATCCCTTATGTTCTCTTTCATAAGCAGAAACTGTAGAAGTGAATCTGAATTTATAATAGTGATTGCTAGAAGATGGGAAGGTCTTGGTTTGGTGGAGGTGGTAGAAAATAGGTATCCAAACAATTAGATAGAAAGAATAAGTTCTGGTGTTTCACAGCATACTGGGATGATTATAGTTCACATTATGCTACCTTATGATTTATGATCTTGAGGAGAAGAGCTCAAAGGCCACAAACATGAAGACATTATCAAGAACAGGAAGTGCTAATTGCCTTGATTTGATCAGTGCATGCAGTTTTTTAGTGTTTAAATATTCCATACTATACTCCAATAATATGTCTAATTAATGCATGTTAATAAAATATTAAAGGATATTGAATTTCTCAGAAAAAAACAAAATTTCAGTTTATTTTTTCCTATAAACAATTATTTCACTTTTGTATAAGCTGATGTTGGAAGAAAGGCATTCATTGTTTGATCAGTTATTTTGTTATAACGAGGCTATAACAGTTCCAGAATATTCTTATTGCTTTTTCTTTTAGTAAAAGAGCATTTCTTCTTTTTTTTTAATATCATGAGGCTGGAAAGGTGGCTCAGGAGTTATGAATACTTTCTGTTCTTTTAAGAGAATCATGAGCAATTCTCAGTACCCACATGGCTGTTAGGTCTCCCCCTTCTGGCCTTCGTGGGCAGTACACACATACATACCAGTAAACATCTGCAATCAATAAATAAAAATAAGTAATTTAAAAATAGGACAATAAAATTAAAAATCACTATTTTAAAACTGAATCTTAATCATAAAGTGTTTCCTAATGGCAGTATTTCTGGGACTGGTGCAATGATACTGTCCCAAAATGTGTCCGTATTTACTTTAAGTATTCACCCCAATTGTGTGTGTGTGTGTGTGTGTGTGTGTGTGTGTGTGTGCATATGTGTGTGTATTGAATAGATATCAAATTCAGACTTTTCTTGTTAGAACAGAGAATAAATGATATGTACGTTTATTAATATTTCTAAAAATAGTTCTCTAAAGTGATAAATGAATAAATACCCTTCTGAATTACAATGTAAATATAATTATAATACAGCTCCTTTGCCGATTTTTGTACTAGTTATTCCTTTCCTTGACTTGCAGCCATCACTATTCCCAGGATGCTTATGCTAGCAACTTTCCCCCTTTTAATTTTCTTTTTCTAATTTATAGTTTGCTGAGAAGCCATAGGCCCAAGCTTGTTAGAGAATGGCCTGCTCATAGGGGCTCACCTATAAGAAATTATCAAGATTTTCAGTTTGTGGCACTGAACTTTGACTTCTGGGAGGGTGTTCTGTTGTTATTTGGGGGTTCTGTATTGTTACGACCCCTTTTTACTTATGAGGATGATCATCAAAGAAGTAGTGACAATTAGGAATCTTATAAACTTTTTAAAAAACATTTCTTATCATCTGTACAGTATCTAGGTTCTTGAATCTTCTATTTTAAAAGACCATGGATTATCTAATATTCTAGAATAATTTCAAGAGTATTTTGACATATCTGGGGCTAAATTCAGCTTTTAAGATATTCATCTGTAGACATTCATTCATAAGAAAATACTCTTCTGCAGGACTGAGCTGTGGTCTGGAACACAGTTGGAGTCCTACTTTCATCATAATTCAGGCCTGTTTTCACTTATTGATTCTGGTAATCATTGGTAATTTTGCTTCATTGCAAACCTTAGACAGTATTGTATCTTATATTTCTTCATGAAACATTTGGTAACTCAGAAAAATTACTTATATGTAGTAGGTGTTAGATGTTTAATTGATGAAAATGTCAAAATTAGCCATGATATTGTGAAAATATGGAAAACGTAGATTCATCATACGCAAATGCTGCAGTGATTTAGATGGGATGGATCAGAAATACCTCCTTTCTTCCTCTCTCCTTCCCTCCCTGCCTACTGTCCTTCACTTAACTTGAGCAGATATTCACCAAATCATTGACACTTTTCTGCACAGTCTCTGATGATCCAGGATTTCATTTAATCCTTTAAAATCACCCATGAATTCAATCAATCAGGGAGAAATGTAACATTTCTGGAACATACTATTGCTTATTCATGTTCAGCAAGAGTTGTGAGTAAATGGTAGAGCCTGGGTTTATTTAATGTTCCTTTTGAATGGAGGAGTTGAATATAAAATGTGTCTGTGCACCCATGTCCTGCAATGCTGACAGAGGTCAGAAGAGGGCGTCAGAACCCCTAGAATTGGAGTTAGTGCCAGCTGCCATGTGGGTTCTGGGAATCGAACCCCAGCCTTCTGTTAGAGCAGCTAAGTGCTCTTAACCTCTGAGCCATCTCTCCAGCACTGAGTATAAAATTTTAAACAAAACAAACAAAAACAGTATTTTTTTAAGTGAGAAATCCCTTTTAGATCACAAGTAGATAATACCTTAATAATATAAGCATTCACGGAAAGAATTCATATAGCTTGTAATTTGGAAAGTCTGCAGGCATTTGCTAAATACCTGGTGGAACAACTTTCAATAACGGAAATTATATGCAGATGGAGAGTGTGTTGTTTGGGTTATAATTAACTGGTAACTGTCAGGAGTGTAAATGTTATATCTGTGTTTACAGAGGTAACACAGTAATATAAGGACAGCATTTTTATTTCTGCTTATTGAACTGGACAAAATACACCAAAATAAGTTTTACTTTCCTGCTAGTGATCAACACGCACGTGGAGAGAGGGAGGGAGGGAGGGAGGGAGGGAGGAAATGAGGGAGCGAGGGAATGACAGAGGGAGAAAGAGAAAAAGATTTCTAAGGAAAAGCAGTATGCTGGGTGGGGGCAAAAGTGTCTTGGTCTTTGGCAGAGGACAGGCTAGGTCAGAACTGTGCTTGGGCTATCAATCCATGCTCCTGAGCATGACCCAGGTACTTGAATTCTTTGCAAATTTTCCTGGAACATGGGAAATCATAAGTAAGGGATCTTAAAGATGATTTCCAATATGAACAGTGTCAATTTTTTCTTTAGTTTCTTGAATAAATTCTTACTATGTAGTCCAGACTGTCCTGGAACTTGCTATACAGTCCAAAGTAGCCTCAGACTTCCTGACTTTACCTCTCCAGTGCTTGGATTAAAAGCCTATACTACTAGGCCTTGTTCTAGAGTAACAGTTTTGGTAATTGGCAGAGGGGGAAAGGGAGAAAATTCAGTGGAGCAAAGGAAGTAGCTCAGCAGGCATAAGGTTAGACATGATCACTCTCTCTATATCTTTATACCTCCTTCTCCACTGGGACCCTTCCATAACCCTCCCTGCTCGAATTCATACATTCTGTCTCTTGTGTCAAGGTCTATTGTGTCAAGTTAGTGTCCCCAGATGCCCCTTAGTGAAGATGTTCTGTAAGAAATACACAAAAATTCAATAAAATATTTACCAAAAAAGAAATGATCATTTTCATGTTTTTAATATATAGAGATTTTTTTCAGTTGTTCTTGGATAGAAAATACTATATCATACATTTTTGCCCATCTTTTTTGTTTGTTTTTTAATTCCTGAATGAAATCGCCAGTTTTATTATGTATCATTTCCTAAACTATTCAGACTGTGATGGCACCAAGTACCCACATCTTGGTGTATACAGTCTTCAGCAAAAAGAAGCTACCGAGAGAAATGGAACAATCTAGGATTGAGGCAGGAAATGTACAAAATTAGCCTAAACATCTTTTTTTCCCCATCCTAGATGTGGGTCCTCTGCTCTCTGATCCATCCTGGAGGCAGGTTCTTTACTCTCTGATCCGTCCTGGAGGTGGGTCCATTGCTCTCTGATCCGTCCTGGAGGTGGGTCCATTGCTCTCTGATCCATCCTGGAGGTGGGTCCTTTGCTCTCTGATCCATCCTGGAGGCGGGTCCTTTACTCTCTGATCCATCCTGGAGGTGGGTCCTTTACTCTCTGATCCATCCTGGAGGTGGGTCCTTTACTCTCTGATCCATCCTGGAGGTGGGTCCATTGCTCTCTGATCCATCCTGGAGTGGGTCCTTTACTCTCTGATCCATCCTGGAGGTGGGTCCATTGCTCTCTGATCCATCCTGGAGTGGGTCCTTTACTCTCTGATCCATATTGGAGGTGGATCCTTTGCTCTCCAATCTGTCCTGGAGGCGGGTCCTTTGCTCTCTGATCCAGGCTGGTTCCAGGTCTTTTGCTGTCTTTTCCGACCTGGAGGCAGGTCCTTTGTTCTCTGATCCATCCTGCAGATGGGTCCTTTCCTCTATGATCCATCATGGAGGCAGGTAAATTACTCTCCAATCCTTCTTGGAGGAGGGTCCTTTAATCTCTGATCTGTCTGGAGGCAGGTCCTTTGCTGTCTGGTCCATCCTGGAGACAGGTCCTTTGCTCACTGATCCATCCTGGAAATGGGTCCTTTACTCTCTGAAACATCCTAGAGGTGGATCCTTTGCTCTCTGATCCATCCAGGAAATGGGTCCTTTACTCTCTGATCCATCCTGGAAGAGGGTCCTTTACTCTCTTATGTGTACTGGAGGCGGGTCCTTTGCTGACAGATCCATCCTGGAGACAGGTCGTTTACGCTCTGACCATCCTAGAGGTGGGTCCTTTACTCTGAAACTTCCTTTAGGCCATTCCTTTGCTCTCTGTTCCATCCTAGAGACAGGTCCTTTACTCTGAAACTTCCTTTAGGCGGTTCCTTTGCTATCTGATCCATCCTGGAGACAGGTCCTTTACTCTATGATCTGTCCTGGATGCAGGTTCTTTGCTGACTGATTCATCCTGGAGATGGGTCCTTCACTGTTGGAACCATCCGGGAGGGGGTTCCTTTACACTCTGATCCATCCTTGAGGAGGGTCCTTTGCTCTCTGATCCATCCTGCAGGCGGGTATTTTACTCTCTGATCCATCCTGGAGGTGGGTCCTTTTCACTCTGATCCATACTGGAGGCCGGTTCTTTACTCTCTGATCAATCCTGGAGACGAGTCTTTTGCTCTCTGATCTGTCCTGGAGGCGGATCTTTGCTCTCTGATCCATCTTGAAGGTGGGTCCTTTTTTTCTCTGACCCATCCAGGAGTCGGTTGCTTTACTCTGAGTTATCCTGGAAGTGGGTCCTTTACTCTCTGATCCATCCTGGAGGTGGGTCCTTTGCTCTCTGACCCATCCTGGAGGTGGGACCTTTACTCTCTGATCTGTCCTGGAGGCGGAACTTTGCTCTCTGATCCATCCTGGAAGTGGGTCCTTTGCTCTCTGATCCATCCTGAAGGTGGGTCCTTTGCTCTCTGATCCTTCCTGGAGATGGGTCCTTTGCTCTCTGATCCATCCTGAAGGTGGGTTCTTTACTCTCTGATCCATCCTGGAGGTGGGTCATTTACTCTCTGATCCATCCTGAAGGTGGGTTCTTTACTCTCTGATCCATCCTGGAGATGGGTCCTTTACTTTCTGATCTGTCCTGGAGGTGGAACTTTGCTCTCTGATCCATCCTGAAGGTGGGTCCTTTTTTCTCTGATCCATCCAGAAGTCGGTTGCTTTACTCTCTGAGTCATCCTGGAAGTGGGTCCTTTGCTCTCTGATCCATCCTGGAGGTGGGTCCTTCGCTCTCTGATCCTTCCTGGAGATGGGTCCTTTGCTCTCTGATCCATCCTGAAGGTGGGTTCTTTGCTCTCTGATCCTTCCTGGAGATGGGTCCTTTACTCTCTGATCTATCCTGAAGGTGGGTTCTTTACTCTCTGATCCTTCCTGGAGATGGGTCCTTTACTCTCTGATCCATCCTGGAGGTGGGTCCTTTTCACTCTGATCCATCCTGGAGAAGGGTCCTTGTACTCTCTGATCTGTCCTGTACTCAGGTCCTTTATTCTCTGATCCGGTCCTAGATGCAGGTCCTTTGCTCTCTGATCCATTCTGGAGGTGGGTTCTTTGCTCTCTGATCCAACCTGGAGATGGTTTCTTTACTATCTGATCCGTCCTGGAGGCGAGTCCTTTACTCTCTGATCCGTCCTGGAGGCAGGTCCTTTGCTCTCTGGTCCATCCTAGAGACAGGTCCTTCACTCTCTGATCTGTCCAGCAGAAGGGTCCTTTACTCTCTGATCTGTCCTGGAAGAGGGTTGTTTACTCTCTGATCCGTCCAGGAGGCAGGTCCTTTGCTGTCTGATCCATCCTGGAGATGGGTCCTTTACTCTCTTATACATCCTGGAGGCAGCTCCTTTACTCACTGTTCCATCCTGGATGCAGGAATTTGCTCTCTGATCCATCTTGGAGATGGGTCCTTTATTCTCTGACCATCCTGGAGGCGGGGCCTTTGTTCTATTTTTGCCCATCTTATGGAAATAGTTGGATATTGATTAATTTTAAAAAGTAAAGAACTTGGGGCTGCAGAGATACTTCAGCATTTAAAAACACAGGCTACTATTCCTGGGAACCTGAATTTGATTCCCATAACCAACATGGTGGCTAACAACCAACCATAATTCCAGTTCCCAGGGATCTGACACCTCTTTTTGACCTCCACAGGCATTGCAACCAAGGGTGTACTTAGGCAAAAGAATGATACACATATTTTTTAATTAAGTAAGGAACCTAGTCAATGACTTTCTTATAAAATAGAGCGGGACTGAATATAAGATATGTTGCCAGATATTATTTTCCAGGATCACCTACAGCTATGGAAAAGTACTTTGGGGCTGGAGAGATGTCCTAGCCGTTAAGAGCGCCGACTGCTCTTGCAGAGGACCTGGGTTCGATCCCCAGCACCCACATGGCAGCTGAGAACCGTCTGTAACTCCAACTCCAGGAGAACTCCAGTTCCAGGGGAATCTGGCACCCTCTTCTGACCTCCACGGCATTGCACGACATGGGTGTACAGACCTACATGCAGACAGTACATTCATACACATAAATAAATAAAAACGAACAAATAAATAAAAATTAAAAAATAGAAAAGTACTTTGTAAAATTAATACTTATTTATAGTAAAAAGAGAAATATGTGTTAAAATGACTTTAATATCTTTATGGATACATACATTACATCCTGTGAAATTTGCCTTAGAATGTGTGATTGACTGGTTTCTAATACATTCTTAGTTTCTTTACAAAGTTTCTATCCTTCACCACAATCTAATTTTCCAATATTTTCATTACCTGTAAATAGCCATCTGCAGTCGCTCCTTGCCTCCATTCCTAAGCTTTAGAAAATGATAATTCTAATTTCAATTTATGAATTTGTCTGCTCTAAATAGTTCATACAGAGTCGTACAATAACTGGTTGGAAAACATATGTCTGAGAACCTTTCAAACACTCGGCATTTGGGGTTACCCCTTTCTTTGTTGTGGAATGTTGAGCAAAATTCCAGAACCTCTTCTCTATTATGCCAGTAGCAATCCCTCCACCACTACCAAAGTGTGACAAGTTAATGCTTCCTTCAGATATACCACATGTCCAAAAATACCAAATTTTTCTGAGTAAAGAAATACAGGGTTAAGGTATCTATGAGCCGAGCTGAAACTAGGATTGCATGAAATGGACTGGGGCCCTGGACCCCATATGCTGTTACAAAGAAACCACTCCCTCAAGATCCCCGAGACTTCTACCCTCAGTCCAAAGTTCTGAATCCTTTAAGAAAATGATGGTGAAGTTATATTATTTCATGAACAAAGGAATGGAAAGTGGAACAGAGACAAGAAGTATAAACATTATGCAAATGAATTTATTATTCCAAAAACACCTAGTAAATCAAATCACCACTTTTCAGTTTATTGAAAAACTAAGGGAATTTTGGGGGTCAGTGAGGATGGGAAAGAGATAAGAGAGAATGAAAGCTGAATTTGATCAGATTGCATTGTGTGTGTATGTGTGTGTGTGTGTGTGTGTGTGTGTGTGTGTGTGAAATTGTCAAATAATAAAGAGTTCTAAACAGGAACAAAAAACTAAAAAATTTAAACAAATAAATCAGGACTAATGAGCATGAGATGGCTCAATGGGTAAAGGATCCTGCTCCTGGTCAAGCCTAGGGACTAGAGTTCTATCCCTAGGATGGTGAAAGAGAGAATTCATTTCCACAAGCTGTTCTCTGACATCCACACATGGAACAGGACATGCATGCTTTCTCCCACTGCATAAATATAAAATAGATAGTTAAAATGTAATAAAATTTAAAATGAATAAATTTCATATGTCTAAATTATCATTTAACAAATAAAGTGATAATAAATGCCATAGGTATTTATCTTCATTATAAAGGACAGAAATGATGGTAAGTAACAATGTTTCAAAAATGTCTAAATTTAGAGTTGGAATTTTCTATGCTACAGCCATAAGAATGTATTAATGGTATTCAAGAAGTTTCAGTTCAGTTGGCTTTAAAATTATACTGCAGTTGATAAACACCTTTTGAACAGCAAAAGGAAGCATGCGATTTGATTTATAGTCTGGCTAATGAAAACAAGTGGGCAACCACCATTTGCTCCTACCCTGCCAGTCTAACTTAGTCTCAGGAATGAAGGAAACAAAGGTAGCCACTGAGCTTTAAAAATACAGAGATCCAGAAAAGAGACAGAAAAACATATTCAAAAAACTGACCCAAACAGTAAACTTGTGCATCGAAAAGGTTATAAAAGACTGAGAAAAAGATGCAAGACAGGACTTAACATGTATGACAGAATCCATGAGCTCTGGCCGGGGGCGGGGGGACATAAGGGGTGGGCATGGATGGGGGAATGAGTCTAAATTTGATTAAGAAATCTTGTATGAAATGCACTCAATAAAAATAAATGAAAAATAAAGAGAAAAAAATACGCACATTTCAGAAAGTCTGGGCATAAGTATGGCAACTTTTATTGTTCAGGAAAGCATGCATAAAAGTGTGTCTGTGGCCCTTTGTGCTGCTAAGGATTCACTCTATTCAGAGTGCAAATCATAAAATTATTGAGGTAACAACACATATTCTTCCAGTCGATTTTAGTTTTTTCCTTTTTTTGGTATTTTTGTTTTTTCCTTTTCCAGTCGATTTTAAAGAAACAGTTTCTCAGACTGCTTTCGTATGTAGCCTTGACAACGTAGGACTCAATGCCATCAGACTGAAGTCCTGCCTGAAACCAGTATTGTGTTTACAAGCAGGCTGTCATTACACAGTGGCTTCTCTGTAAATACAAAATGGAAAATTTCCTCTTATTTCTCATGGAATACCTAGAGCAATTAGTGAATGTTGCTTTTAGCTGTTGTTTATGTGAGATATTACTGACTTCCTTAAACTCAGGCTAGCCTAAATTTATTCAAAAGGATATGTTCCAATGATGTTTTTAAGACTTGAAATGCATCCGCCTGTAAGATTTCTCCTTTTATTACTCTTACATTCTGTGGAATATATAGAGCCTCTGGGGGAAGTTGCTTTCACAGATTACCTATAGCATTAGGTGAGAACAAATCTTTTTAGGAGAAAAAATATGTATGTGTGTGATGGCCCATCTAAAAAGACCTCTAGAACTGTTTCTCTACTCAGTACCTTTGAAGGCCAGCACCACAGGGATAAGCTGAAATTCATCATTAGCCAAACCATATTCAGAATTCTTCCATTCTGACTTAAACTGGACTATGGAAGTCAAGGACCTCTTTCTACTCTCTTTACTACAAAGTAATAGTCACATTTCCATTGTTACCACCCCTCGCATGTCCTCCCCTGCCCTCCTTTGTCTTCCTCTACCTTCCCTTCTTTCTGTGTTCTTTTCTCTTGTTCTCTCTCTTCTTCTGCCCCCATCCCTCATCTTTGTTCTCTCCTCCCCATCCCTCCCTTTCTTTACCTCCTGTCTTCTCTTCCCTTCTCTCTACTGCACTCCTCCCCTTCCCTCTTAATGCCTCTATCACCTATTTTCCTTCAACTTTCCCTCCCTCCCTTCATTCTTTCTCTCCTCTCTTTTTTTCTCTCTGCTTAGGATAAGATGTAGGGCCTCAACATGCTGTCTAAGTTCTCTACCATTGAACAGTATCCTCAGCTGCACTAGTCAACTCCCCTTAAAAATCACTCATGAGAATTAAATCAGCCGGTAGGCTTCAACTGGAGATGATTTTATCCTTCCATAACTATCTTAGTTTGGAAGCATTCTTAGGGGGGTCACAGCTGGAAGTTAGAAAGGGATGCTAATTTAATGAGGGCATAGAAGTCAGAAACACTGATAGCCAGGTCCTGAAATAACCAATGACTTAACCTCAAATCTCAGTAGTGTTGAGACTCAAAAATCTGACTCAAATCCCGAGTGCCTGAGTTCCTTTAGAAGATATGGAGTATGTGAAGATTCACAGCTGTTGTGCCTTATGGAATGCTATGAGGAACAGTAAGGAGATGTATAAGAAAGTTCTTTAAGTTATTAGGGAGATATAGTTATGGATTTGAGTATCATGGATTCTACAGATGTGATGACTTTTTCCCAACATGTGTGCTACCATCCCTGGGTCTATGTGGTGTCTTTTCCATGGATGAAATGCCTGAAATACACACTATAAACAGAACATTCACATCTTGATTAAATGTCAGTTGTGATAGGCTTTAATGTGTTGAGATATGTAACTTCCATTTCTTGTAGCATGTTCAATCATGTTGTACAAAATATTAACTTTTACAGTATGGTACCTGAACAAGTAGCATCAACATCATCTTAGGACATGTTAAAAATGCATTTGGGGTTCCTGCCCACCCCTACTGAATTGAACGCTCTAGCTAGGAGTGGAAAAAAGTATATGTATTTTTTTCTAGATTTCCAAAATAAATAAGAAATAAAATAATCTAAAACCAGAGGCTTTAAGCAAGAAAACTAAAAAATTTACATAATAATTTTTTTAAACCCAGACTTCTCAATAAGGCTAGAGAACAGACTGTTAAAATTTGAGAACCAACAGAATCTGAGACTTGTTAGAGATAATATGACTACCTTACAGATATGGTTAAAAAAAATTCTACTCCAGTAGATCTGACAAAACCACTGAGAGTTTGAAATACTGACATTATGCTTAGGCAAAAACTATCAAGATTCAATTTAGCTTTCATCCATTTTCTTTTTTCTTCTTCAAAAGTACCTAAGGCATATCATACTGTCATATCTCCCTATTGCTATTATAACAAATGACCACAAACTTAGTGACTTAAAAATCATACTTATCATCTATAGATCTTGGGGTAAGAAGTGTAAATATCCATTACTGGCCTAACATCTGGTATCTAGAGAATCCATGTACATAATCCAGAACACTGTATTTTTGTGCCATCTAATTAGCCACTCTATTTCATCATTTTATTTGTTATTTTTATGTTATGTGGATGAGTATATTGCCTGCATGTAGGTAGGCACACCTGTGTGGTGCAAACATGCCAGCAAGATCAGAAGAGGATTGAATCCCCTGGAATTGGAGCTATTGATCGTTGTTAGCCACCATCTTGGGTGCAGGGAATTGAACCTGAGTCCTCTGTAAGAGCAGTGTGCTCTTAACCACTGAGCCATCTCTCCAGCCAGAGCAACTTTATTACTATCTGCAACTATAATTATCCCTTGCCATAGAGTAAACTCTATTCACATATTTAGGGCATTGAAATGTGGACATTTTTGCAGTGCAATTGTACTGCTGACCACACATAACATCTTTTTCCTCCTCAAAATTTTGTATCATGGAGAAGATCATGGAGAAGACTCCTAGGAGCAATATAGCCAAAACCAGTCTCCTATCAATTAAAAATTGTTCTGTAAAGTTGTGAGAATTTGGACATCAGATCTTAGTCTTTCAGGTATACTACAACATACTCCATCTTACATTGATTCTCTCTCTCATCATAGTACATGCAAGTGAATTTTCATCATGAAAGGTAGTCGATTTTTTAGAGGGGGGGTCTTTTTTTGAGACAGGATCTCCCTTTAGTCCCAGCTGGCCTGGAACCTCACTCTGTAAACCAGGCTGACCTTGAGCTCACAGAAATCTTCCTGCCTCTGCCTCCCGAGTGCTAGGATTAAAGGTACATGCCACCACGCCCAGCATGATAGGTATTCTTTAGACATTCTTCAGCACATACGCTGCTTTCAGGTTTATAAATAATACAAGAATACACAGGCTAAGGTATCTTAACTTTACACTTTGTGAAACAAAGGTTTTATTATTAACTTGTCCAAGCTTTACTCGCCTCATATGTAAAATGGGCGTAATGATGTATTGGGCATAGAAATGTAAGGATTATGAAATAATGCAAACAAATCACATAATTATATGGAGAAATTATCTCTGACTTATGATGCTTCAATGTTATGATGGTTCGATAGTGAACCCCAACTGACCATATATTTTTCACGTGTAGAACAATATTCGTCCAATTACACAACATTTCTAAGACTTTCTATAAAATGGGTTTTGTGCTGGATGATTTAGTTCAATTGTAGGCTAATATAAATGTTCATAACATGTTTATTTTCTTGGTCTTTTTGAGACAGTGTCTCCCTGTAGCCCCAGCTGGCCTGGAGCTCGCTCTATAGACCAGGCTGGCCTTGAACTCACAAAGATCCGACTGCCTCTGCCTCCCAAGTGCTAGAATCAAAGGCGTGTGCCACCACCGTGCCCAGCTATTCATTACATGATTAAATAGGATATGCTATTATGTTATATAGGTTATATATATTAAATGTTTTAATTTAATATAACATGATGAGTTCATATTGTATGCTTAGAACAATATAGCCCCATTTTAATTTGAAGAGCATCCATATATAATTTGCATGATACATGAAGTAATGAAAGAATATCCAGCAATAGTGGACAAAGAAAAACAGGTAGGCAGCATTGGGTCTCTATAAAGTACTTCTTTTTTGTCTTTTCTTGAGACTTGGACTCCCTATAACCCCAGCTGTCCTGGAACTCACTATGTAGACCAAGCTGGCCTTGAACTCACAGAGATCTACCTCCCTCCCCCTCCCAAATGCTGAGATTAAAGATGTGTGCCATCATGCCCAGCTCAAAGTACTTCTTAAAGGGCAACATTTATTTTCCAGTATAATTTATAGGCAGTGATTTTTCAAAGTATATTACATTTAAGAACCATTTGGGGAGCTTTTCAAGACAGTTATGTCTGGATCTTATTCAACCTAGTTTCTTATGTAATTGGACTAAACAAAGTAGTCAAGTGTTATTATGATTTTCAATATCCAAGGGGGCTTTGAAAATATTGATAACTGGGTAGTATTTCTGGAAATTTTGTTTTGGTTGAATGTAATGTGCAGCACATTTAAGAGCCATAAAAGACAACTTATTCTACCAAATGAAAAAGTTGTTAGATTTGTCTGTCAAACCCTTACCTCATATAGAAAGTTATAGTTTTATCAACTTCATCCAAATCAGTTCCTAAGTGAACGTTTATTCCGTGCCGTGGAGGAAATTGAGGACTCTCAACATGATGCCATTGACGATTATGAAAGTAGTATAATACCAACAGCCCTTTAGTACAGTAGCAAATCCATAGAGAATACTCAGATTCCATTTGCTGGTGATGAGTAAAATGTATTTCTCATGGCCTCTCAGTTTATTCAGAAGTATTTTATTTCAAACTGGATTGCTCACAGAGTCCACATGAGGCTGCCAACATGTTGATTTAATGATTTGGTGAATTTTGTGAACCACCCATCTGAGTGGGTTACTTTGGGTGTAGCTGTTTTGATTTTTTCCCTGCCTCTGAGTATATGGTTTGGTACCTTTAATCAAACAAATCCCATTGTTTTGCCATTATGTAGATACATTCTTTGTGTGGCCAAGAATCCTGTTTGTGGTGACCACACCACAAGTACATTTGAATGTGGAGCAAACAAGTGCTAATTTGAATCAATTGTTAAGAGTGCCAGCAACAAACCAATGTGACCTCCATCCCTGGGTTCATTTAGCAACCCTGAAGGCAAGACACTGTGTTTATTCCATTATCATTTCCTCCGTCCATCCAAAAGCTAAATCTTCACAATTGAGACAATAAGAAATTCAAATTTAGGATTTTTTTGTTGATCTTAACATTTTTATATAAATTTTTAATTTAGTTTCTGTGTATTTCATACAGAACATCTCAATGATTCTTAACCATCTTTATACCTCCTTTCCCCTTGGCATCTTTCCACCCCCCCCCACTGGAATTCATACACTCCGTCATTCTGTTAAGACCTATTGTGTCAAGTTAGTCTTCCCAGACCTTCCTCACTGCAAGTTCATCCACTGAGGTCTAGTCAGCCTATCCAGAGTCTCTAGCTTTAGGAAGGCCAATTCTTCCTCACCCAGCAGTAATTTGCTGCAAATATTTCTTCAGCTAAAGTTGGGGTCTCTTGCCCATGACCCCAGTTCTGTGTCGGAATTTTGTCTGCTTGAGTGTGCATCGATCTTGTGCACTCTGTTACCATCGCTGCAAGTTCATATGAGTAAGTTCCCAGGATCCTATAAGACTCTATTTCAATATGGTCATGTACCTCCTCCCAGGCTCTTGCAATTTTTCTGCCCCTTTTCCTTCAATGGTCCCTGAGCCCTGGGTTGGTGGAGTTTAATATAGGAGTCCTGTCCAAGGGCCCACATTCTTCAGACTCTCAGGGTCCACTCTTTGGCCATTTGTTACCTTTTGTGTCCCTGGCCCTCTTTTGCATGAGGGAGCTTCGTTAATGAGAGCTGAGGGATTCATTAGTGTCCTTGTCATCCCTTGATCTATGTTGTGTGAGCTTTAGGTATGGAGGTTGTATTGTAAATGTGGTACTACAGCTTGGGCAATTCAAAGATAATGTCTGTGTGTAACCAGTGGTGGTACTTCTTAATACTCTCTATCTGATGCAAAAGAAGCTTCTTTGCTGAGTGGTGACTGGGATACTTGTCTATAAATATAAAGAGCCATATTTTCATATAGTAAAAAATTATAGGGGCTGGAGAGATGGCTCAGTGGTTAAGAGCACCAGCTGCTCTTTCAGAGGACCCGGGTTCGATTCCCAGCACCCACATGTTGGCTAAGAACCGTCTTTAACTCCAGTTCCAGTGGAATCCAAACCCTCTTCTGACCTCCGCAGCATTGAAACCGGGTCCTCTGCAAGAGCAGTTGGCGCTCTTAACCTCTGAGCCATCTCTCCAGCCCCTAGTGTTGATATTTTTATAGTCAAAGTTGTTATTTGCTTTATTTTTCTTTTGTTTTTTATTATTCTGTGTTTGTGTATGAATATGCATATGTGAATGTGGACATATGTGTGCCACAGTGCATGTGTGGAGTTCAAAGGACAATGTTTGAGAGTCGGTTCTCTCCTTCTACTATGGGTTCTCAGGATCTGACAACGAAGGTTGTCAGGCCTGCACAGCAAGCAGGCACTTTTACCTGCTGTGCCTGCCTGTAGTTAATATCTTTGTGAATGTATCTTGCACACATTGTAAATATTCCTGTAACTTGAATTCTTATAAATGAAACTTTTGGTGGCATATACCTATAATTCCATCACCTGGAAGGGTGAGGTAGGTAAAATTAACAATTCGAATAAACACAGAGGTTACATCCTGAAAATATTGACTTTGAAGCTAAGCCTGCAACTATAGCAATTCGTTTTGGCCGTAATCCTTTGTCCTTGAAATTATTTGTGACACAGGTGCTGCTGAAGTGTTAGTACAGGCTAATAAAAACCACAGTCTTCTTTATGGACCCTTTCAGACATTCTCTAGTGACCTAACTAATACCTTTCTCAGACATCCAGAAAGACAAAATGACCTAATGCCCCAAGATGTCCAGGCATAGCATGAGACTGCCAGCTTTAATTTTACATCAATTGGTTAGTTAACTAATGCGACATGTGTGTGTGTGTGTGTGTGTGTGTGTGTGTGACTATGCAAGCAGATTCACTTGTACCATGGCACAGATTTGGATGTCAAGGTAAAACTTGTCGGAGTTGTTTCATTCCTAACACCATATGGGCCCTGAGGATTGAGCTCAGGTTATCCAGCTTGGCAGCAAGTACTGTTATATCACTGAGTCATTTTCCTGGCCCCAAATTAAGATCTGACCACACTGGTGCTATGATACAACACATCTAACAGATCTTATGGTTCTTACTCTCCACCTCAGGTAGAGATACCCTTACTTCTCTGCTAGAGGTGTGAAGTCTAACCAGGAAATAAGAATCATATGTTTTTATCGCAAAACAGCCCATTGTGAGCTATGGAACAGAAAAAATTCTCAAAAGAAGAAATGCAAATGGCTAGGAAACACTTGAAAAAGTGCTCAGTGTCCTCTGTCATCAGGGAAATGCAAATTTAATCCTCTTTAAGAGTTCACCTCATTCCAGTCAGAATGGCCATCATCAGGAATACAAATGACAACATATGCTGGCATGGATATAGTGAAAGGGGGACTTTTATACCCTGTTTCTAGGAGTGTAAACTAGAATTGCTACTTTAGAAGTCAGTCTTGAGGCTTCGTAAAAACTAGAAATAGAGCCATCCATACTGCTCCTGAGCAGACATCCACCAGACATACATCCACAAGATCGTTCTTTTCTTTTTTTAATTTTTATTTGACCAGTAAGTAAACATATGCTATAAACATAAGAAGTGTTCTTATAAACCCAATGAGTTAACATCTGAGTTCAGTTTTTTGTACAACCCAGGGTCCCCAAGTCCAGTGGAAAAGGTTTGTTGACACAAACATGTTGAAATAAAAAAGAAAAAAAGAAGAGAAAAAAAGAAAATCCTTCCAATTTGTTATATAATACCTAAGGGCTGGATTAACATTGTTTACTCCAAGAACTTTATCAATAAAGTAGACAAACTGTGGGAAAAAAAAGAAAATCCAGTCCATTTTTGCAGTGATCTCACGATTCATTCCCCCTCCTTGGCTCCTACAGTCTCTCTTCTGTGAGAGTCCCTGGGCTTTGGAGAGGAGGGTTAGAAAGAGTCAGAGATAGAAGATTCAGTCCCTCCTCCCCAGCAAGGTGGCGTGTCAAACTCTGGAGACTATCCAAGTTCTCTTTGCAATGGACTGGTGGGTCCTTTAGGAATGTCCTTTTAATTCTAGTAACAAAACACAAATAATAACAAATATTAAAGGTTATAACAAGTTACTCTATGGGAACAGACACATATGCTCACATAATATTTTGTTTGGGGAATTATAACTCTTTGACAAAAGGATGCCAATAGCTTTCTAATGGCCACCAGATCATTTTTATGCATAAAATTTTTATTGAATTTCTGTGTATTTCACTCTCAGCATCTCAATCAGTCTTAATCACTTTTATACTGCTTTCTCCATTGGTACCGTCCCTCAGCCCACACCCCCACTGGAATTCACACATTCTGTCATCTGTGTTAAGGTCTATTGTGACAAATCA
Source organism: Rhizomys pruinosus (assembly GCA_009823505.1). Classification (NCBI taxonomy): domain Eukaryota; kingdom Metazoa; phylum Chordata; class Mammalia; order Rodentia; family Spalacidae; genus Rhizomys; species Rhizomys pruinosus. Next base: position 991,649 of record VZQC01000343.1, read on the forward strand.
GATTTTATTTCAGTTTTCTGGACAGCTCCAATTGTCACCTTGACACACTTGGGAGAAGAGAACCTCTACTGGGGAGTTGTCTTTGTAGCTTTGGCTATGAGCATGTCTGTAAGGCATTTTTTCTTGATATTTGAATAATGTGGAAGGGTCCAACCCACTGAAGGCTGTGTCATCCCTAGACAGATTGACCTGATTAATATAAAAAAGCAGTTGAGCATAAACCAGAGGGGCAAGCCATTAATCAACATCCCTCCATGGTCTGTCCTTCAGATCCTGCATCCATGTTTCTGCCCTGAGCTCCTGCCCCAGCTCCTTTCCACAATGAATTGTTAACTGTAAGGTGAAATAAAACCCTTTCCTCCCCAAGCTGATTTTGGTCAGTATTTTATCACAGCAATAGAAGTACCTAGGACACAATTATTATTCCAGTAATAGAAAGCTAACTTGGACAGAAATTAGTAACAGAAGTCGAGTATTGCCGTGACAGACCTATTATTTTGCTGAATGATCATGTGGTCAAATTGCATTCTATATTGTTATGTTTATGCTCTTAGATTTGAGCAGCTATCAGTCTTGATCAGAGAACTTTCTTTTTTGCAGTAGACAGTAGTCAATAGAAAGATGTATAATTGGCCCAAGTATGGAATGTAAGAGATTGAGCGTTCAGGCCTAAATGGGACATCTCTATTAATCCCACCACCACCAAGATTAAGGGAACATTATGGAAGAGAAGATGGAAAGAATGTAAGAGCTGAAGGATGGGGAAGGATTGCTATGGAATGATATCTTCTGAACATGGCATGGGTAACACAATCATGAACTCATAGTAGCTAAGTTACCTCCATAGCAACTGTGGCTACCTCCACAAGATCTATATAAATTCAAGCCAGCGAAAATCCTGGCAAAAAATGGGTAGATGATATCAAGGTCTCAACCCTAACTGAGGAGTTTATGGCTGTGTATAGTCGCTGCGAGAGGGAGAATCTTTCTTTTTTGAGAATGTGGCCACTGTGAGGTTTGCCGCTCTGTTAGTGGATGTCAAACACCTATGCTCAGATGGGCATCACTAACTGGATTTAGTGGATTATTAGAAAAAAAGCACATTAAGTTGGGAGAAAAGTGTGTTGAGGGGAATATGAGAATAGTTGGAGGAGAGAAATTGGGAGAAAATATGATCATATTCTAAACATTTATAAAATTCTCAAAAACAAAGTTTTATTATTTTTATTTTATGTATATGAGTATATTCCCTATATGTATGTGAGTGCATCCATGTAACAAAAAGCCCATGGAGGTTGGAAGAAGGCATCAGATCCCCTGGAACTGGAGTTACAGACAGTTTTCAGTCACTGTGTGAGTGCTAGGAACCAAACCCAGGTATTCTACAAAGGCGGTCAATGCTCTTAACCACTAAGCCATCTCTCCAGACCTAAGAAAAATGTTTTAATGGCCCATTCAAAACACCAAAATGAAGCTTCTAAATATTTCCTAACCCTAGAAAACTATTAATATTTAGGATGGGATTTAGATTACGAATGTCCTATATATTATAGGATGTTTCCCTTTACCCTGTCCCCAACCTAGTCAATGTCAACAGTACTTCCCCTCTTAGTTGTCACAACTAAAAATAACTTCAGACATTATCGAAATATCTCCCTGGAAGGCAGACTCATTCCCAGTTGATTACCACTTGGTGAGTACTCACAGACGATCCATTCCTAATCAGATTATGAGATTCTGATTCTATCACCTGTGTGGCTTTGGGCAAAGTACTTAAACTCTGTGGCTCAGGTTAATTTTCTGTAAAATTCAGATGTTTTTAGTAATTCTTAGTTCAATAAGTTGCTGGATGAATAAATTAAGATTCTTACCCTGCATGGCTTAGGATAATCTGGTATAACATGAGTATTGAAAAATATTAGCTTTATTCATTGTAGTCTGTATTGTTATTATTAGAAGACTGAGGAGTGAAAATTTGCTCATGTATTTGAGAAAACCATTTTGAAATTGTGTGTGTCTGACGACTAAAGGACAATGTGCTCAGAGCTGTTGGAATACACAGTGGGGAATATGAAAAAGCACTATTTAACAGCTAAAATGGTAGACAATGACACTTGGTCACCTGTATATTTTCTTTCTCACATTAGCATGTATAGAAATGAAAATTTGTGGAATATGGTGTACAATAGCAATGTTAGGCTTTATGTGGAAGATTCTCAACCATTGTGGGAAAATATTTTATCCCGTTAGTATTTCTAATATAAAATTAGTAAACTTTTCAATGGTTGGTCAAACGCTTTCATTTTAAGGAATAAGCTGTATTCAATGTTAAAGAAATCACATTATTTTTCTTTTTTTTTAATTTTTTTTAATTTTTTTATTAATTTTATTTATTTCTGTATGTATATGAATGTACTGTCTGCATGCAAGTTTGTGCACCCGTGTCGTGCAACGCCGCGGAGGTCAGAAGAGAGTGTCGGATTCCCATGGAGCTGGAGTTCTCCTGGAATTGGAGTTTCAGACGGTTCTCGGCTGCCATGTGGGTGCTGGGGATCGAACCCGGGTCCTCTGCAAGAGCGGTCAGCGCTCTTAACCAATTATTTTTTTTTAATTAGTTTTTATTGATGCTTTGTGGCATTTCATACATTTTTTCCAATTCAGGTCAGGCTATTTCCCTTTCCCTCCCCCCCCACCCCATCCCAGGTCATGCATTCTGCCATATGTCCTGCATCTTTCTTCAGTTTTTTTTTTTTAAAAAGATTATAAAATAAATTTTAGAAAACTTAAGTGTATTTTTAAATGAACTTCATTTTTTTTGCAGGCTGTTGTGCCCAAACACCTACAGCCCCACCATCCAGTGGGGGGTGACAGGTTGTTTGTTCAATCAAGTTGATCAAATGAGTGTCCAGACTACATTGCTGTAGTTTCACCATTCACCCCAATCGCAGCCCTTACATTCTACCACGCCCCCTCTTCCGCAGGTTGTTCCCTAGGCTTAGAAAAGGGGCACAGGTGGATGAGAGGTAAAACAGTCCACTCTCTCTGGAGCTGTTGACTTGGACTCTGGTCAATTCTGGCTGTTTCCTTTCATGGGCTGACAGTTTGTCCAGGAATAACCTTTCGATCCTACTAATGAAGAACAAGCAATTAGATATATAGGTATTTAAGCAGCACTAATAGTTATTTTTCAATGGAAAATGTTGTCCTTCAGGAGTTTTTTTGGAGTTGGGTTGAATAGAGAATCAACTTACCTGATACTCTATTTTTCCACTAGAAGTCTAACTTTCATAAGTACCAGGACACACACCATGTACTGTATGTGGCTTTTGGAACCTCCAGTTCCTGACTCATGGACTATTTCTTTCGGCTTCAAGATCAGCAGTGTTATACCTCTCTGATGCTTCTTCAGTAGTTAAACCTTCCTCTGAGTTCTACAGGAAAATGATATCCTATTTAAAAGCTTACATGGTTACAGCAAATCCATCTTCACTGTTTGTGTGAGTCTGTGCCTATCACCTCTCATTGTATGAATGATTATCTTGTAAGTAATATTATAGTCTAGCTTTTATCATTTAAAGGGCAATAGTGAAAGAGCACAAGAATAATTAATGTAAGGATATTGATACTGAACCATTCTGTCCATCATTGTATTTTTAGATTATCTCCTGATATAGGAAATAATATCTTCCTGAAAGGAGCTAGATCTGAACTGTATTTTAATATACAAAAATTTCAATGCTGGATATGAACAAGTCATTGGCATTAAAATATAAACATAAATTGGTTTACCTGCTTTTGTGAAATAATATGTGGGTAATTTTCTAAAGAAATGAACACTAGGGGCTGGAGAGATGACCTAGTGGTTAAGAGCACTGACTGCTCTTGCAGAGGACCCAGGTTCGATCCCCAGCACCCACATGGCGGCTGACAACCGTCTTTAGCTCCACTTCCAGGGGAATCTGATGCCCTCTTCTGACCTCCACCGCATTGCACTACATGGGTGCACAAACCTGCATGCAGACAGTACATTCATACACATAAAAATAAATAAATAAAATAAATAAAAATAAAAAAATTAAAAAATGAACACTAGTAATCTGTACAATTTTAAGCCATTCATGAAAGAAACTAGATGGCTTTATTCATTATCACAGCTTAACAAGAGCTCTACTGACCAAAATATATGAGACAGAAACATGGATTTTTCTCATTGATATTTCTTTTGTTTTTCATTATATAGTTTTTTTTTTTTGCTTTTTTTTAATTTTTATTTTTTTAAGGTATTCACAATATAAGAGCACAGTTGTTTTCAGATCACATTAACGTTGCTCAGTTTGCCATACAAATTAGGTAATTGGTGCTATCATCCACAGATGAGGGATACCATTCGTCATTTGTTTTTCTGGGACTGTGTTACTTCACTTAGAATGATATCTTCTAGCTCCATCCATTTACCTGCAAAGCTCGTGATGTCACCTTTCTTTACCATTGCATAGAACTCCATTATAGAGATGAACCACATTTTCTCTATACACCCATCAGCTGAGGGGCACTTGGATTGGTTCCAGCTCTTTGCTATTGTGAAGAGAGCTGCAATAAACATGGCTGTGGACTATATAGTTATTATGTAATATAAAAACTCCCTGTTATATATAAGCCAAGATAATTGAAAATATGTTCACATGGAGGCCTCTACGTGAGTGCTCACAGCAGCTTTATTCATAATAGCTGAAAAGTGGAAACAATTGAAATGCTTATCAACTGATGAGCAGATAAACAAATGTGATCTATCCATATTAACCCACCATAAGAATGAATGAGGTACTGATATATATATGATATATGATACTGATGGATCTCAAAACATGCTAGATGAAAAAAGTCAGACACAAATAGGCTACATATTGTTTCATTCCACTCATATTTAATACCAATTTGGACAAATAGAAAGAGACCAAAAGTGTATTCGTGTCTTCCAAGGACTTTGATGAGAGAGGCATAAGAAGTGACTACTAATGAATATGGATCTTTTTTTTAAGATTGATGAACAGATTCTTGAATTGATGTTGCTTTCATATATGCTTAAATATACTTAACAAAACAGTAAATTGCATATTTTGAAGTGGGAAATTTTAACTCAAGATACTGCTTTCAAACTTGTAGTGCTCCTATATTATATTATTTAATATCTAATTATGTTTAAAAACATAAGTTTCGTTATGTTTTACTGCTCAGAGGAGGCCTTATTTTTCATAGAGCCACAGAAGTGATTAGGGAACTCTGCAAAACATGTTTTAATCTATTATTTTAAAAATAGCATATTTAGAAGTAAACATCCCTGATAAACAGTGACTAAAAAAAGTTAGATCTGTGTCAGTAAGATTGTTTTGATGTCTTACCTGGCCTTTGCTGTGACTCTGCAAATTGGTTTCTCTCTTTTCAATTTCCCCTTTTACATGTGTGACACTTAATAGTAAAAGCTGGGAAGCGAGATTTTTTTATCATTTTTACTGAAAGTGGTTTTAGCTACTTTAAAACAAATGTCGTTGGTATAAATATCCCTTATTGGTCTTGTTTTGGCATAATAGGGAAAAATAGCTTTCCATATAGTTGCAGAATTACTTTTCTCCCCCTAATCTGTCTTTCAACTGTCAAATACACAAAAGCACAAAATGAAAGGACTGTTCTCTTCTAAGTACTGTCTCTGTATTTTGGGAATCTGCATTCTAGCCAGGAAGAGATGGCACAATTTAGGAGAGTCAGTTTTCTAGTGCTTAATAAAAATCAAGCAAGTAGATAACATTCGAGAGCAAGGGTGATGGTTCCATAGGGGGATACCTATGACATTAGAGTCTTCTGGGAAAAGAACTAACATTTAAACATCTCCAACCTTCCACTTCCCTCCCTCAGTGAGACATCTCAAGTGATCATTTACATATGTCAAGTGTCTAGGTTAGTTAATACCTTAAAAGAATCAGGCAGATCTTTGTGAGTTCAAGGCCATCCTAGTCTATGTAGTGAGTTCCAGGACAGCTGGAACTACAGGAAGGACCCTGATTCTTTTTTCAAAAAAAAAAAAAAAAAAAGAAAAAAGAACTAGGTTCACTTTTTTTTTTTTTAAACAAACATAAAGTAGATGTCTTTGGCCATGTTTTAATCCATTTCTTGTAGTTTCTATAGGAAACTATAGGACATATATTTAATATTCCAGATGATATTTCTTTTTTATTTTATTTACTTTTTATGTGTATGACTGTACTGTCTGCATGTAGGTTGGTGCACCTGTGTCGTGCAATGCTGCGGAGTTCAGAAGAGGGCATCGGATTCCCCTGGAACTGGACATAAAGACGGTTCTTAGCCACCATGTGGGTGCTGGGAATCGAACCTGGGTCCTCTGCAAGAGCAGTCGGTGCTCTTAACCACTGAGCCATCTCTCCGGCCACCCCTGATGGTAATTCTTACACATCTGATGATCTGCACTGTTTTATGTGCAATGTCCCTACATAGGGAATGTTGTGTGACATTCCCTGAGGCAACATGAATGAATGACTGTCTGTTCATTCCAGATAGAACACTGAGAACAGACCAAAGCGTAAGTTCTTCCTAATTCTAGCTTGGTGCACCAACGAGTTCACTGGGGCTAGTTAGAGCAGCACTGGCATGTCAAAGGCAGGCATAGCCCACCTCAGAATGGGTGACAGTTCTTGAAAACTGCATCCCTGGAGCTCTCTGCACAGGGAAAATTGTGTCAATTTGGAGGAAATAAATAAGTGGGAGATACAATGAGAGATTCCCAGAGGACGTAGATAAACATTGTTGGGTGGATAGCAGTTGGGACATTGTGAGTGCAATGTATCATATATCTATAGAGTAGGTTACAGAGTTTTGTGATATAGTCAGTATAATAGACACAGAGATCCTTAGATGTACTCAATATCAATACAAGTACATAGTGCCTATAATTCTTTTTAAAAGATATTTATTGTAGCCAGGGGTGGTAGTGCACATTTTTAATCCTAGCACTTGGGAGGCAGAGGCAGGAGGATCTTTGTGAGTTCAAGGCCAGCCTGGTCTACAGAGTGAGTTCCAGGACAGCTGAGGGCTACAGGGAGACTCTGTTTCGAAAAGAAAAAAAAAGATATTTATTGTATATATGTGTGTGTGTGTGTGTGTGTGTGTGTGTGTGTACAGGTACCTGCAGAGGCCAGATGAGAGTGGCAGATCCCTTGGAGCTGGAGTTACAAGCAGTTGTGAGCCACCTAATGTAGGAGCACACAACTGACTTTTGGAAGAACAGAAAGTCCTCTTAAGCACTGAGCCATCTGTCATGTGTATCTCCAGTCTACTGCCAATAATTTTTTTGAAAGGGGTTCGAGACAAGGTCTTGGTGTAACCCCACCTAGTCAGGAGCCCCCTATGTAGACCAGGCAGTCTATGAACTCACAGAGATTTGTCTGCCTCTGACTCCCAAGAGCTAGAATTAAAGGTGTGTGTCACCACCACTGGCCCATGCCAATAATTCTTAATTGGATGTTTCTCAGGCTTACCATATTGGATTTGATAGCTTCTACCCTGTGTGTCCTTGCCTTCAATAATAACTGGAAGAAATGTTGATGATTCCTAATAAATATCTCATATGAAATAGTGAAATTCATAATATTAATTTTTCCAAGGTTTTTCTCATTATGTATATCAAAAGCGATTATATATATATATATATCTATATATATAATATTCTATGATTTGACCATCCCATTAACTTCATGTGTTCCTATGTTACAAAAATGTTCAAAAGACAGAGTGTTTTGCTTTCAGAACTAGTGAAACACTTTATGACATATGAGTCTGCATGTCCTTTGTCACTTGTCTCTTGATTTCTAGAGCTATCTTTTTTCATTAAATGGTTGGATGGAAACATTTTCAATTTTTTTATTTATTATTTTTATGTGTATTGAGTGTACTGTCTGCATGTAGGTTGGTGCACCCATGTCATGCAATGATGAGGAGGTTAGAAGAGGGTGTCGGATTCCCCTGGACCTGGAGTTAAAGACGTCTCTTAGCTGTCATGTGGGTGCTGGGAATCAAACCCTGGTCCTCTACAACAGCAGTCGGTGCTCTTAACCGCTGAGCCACCCTCCAGTGGGAGGTAACTTTTTCAGCCTTCATATGTCATAGACTCTGTTGTGTACTGAGCTCTGTCATTATATTTGGAAAATTTTCACAGACAATGTAGGAATGAATGGGTGTGACTGTGTTCCAATCAAACTTGATTTACATAAACAGGCTTTAATCCAGATGTGACTAAAGTTGTAGTTTGACAACCCAGGCTCTACATCAATATGTGCCACCCCAAGATTAAGGAATGCTTTAGTCCATGTGTTAAAAGTAGCTCATGCAGGGCATGGTGGCACATGCCTTTAATCCTAGCACTTAGGAGGCAGAGGCAGGTGGATCTTTGTGAGTTTAAGGCCAGCCTGGTCTACAGAGTGAGTTCCAGGACAGCCAGGGCTACAAGGAGAGCCTGTCATGAAAAGACAAAAAAAAAGTAGCTCATTACCCTCAGTGAGGTTCCAGTGAGGCAAGGCAGACCTGCCTGCACCCTTGAGGGCCTACCATCACATGGGCCAAAGTAGCAACCCAACCCAATGCTCCCCCCCACCCATGTCATCCTGGTGGAGTTCTGGTGCAGAAGACCTAACAGGCAAAGCATTGGTGATTATAGTCTGTGCAGCCAAAGTTGAGATCCCAGAATTCAAAGAAACAAATAAACAGACAAATCCACATGCCAAAGACACAAAGAAAAAACAACATGGGAAAAGCTCATAATAAATCCACACTGAACTCTACCAACACTACAGAAGATCTGTACAATGAGATCTCCGAGGAAAGAAGCCAAGACACTGACCTTAGAAGAACAACTGTAGACCCATCCAAAGAAATCAGAGAACTAAGGGAAGAGAATGAAAAACTCAGGAAGGACCTAAAGGAAGATAATGACAGTTGGTGGAAAGAACTATGGGGAGAGATTGAAAAACTCAAGAAGTACCTAGAGGGAGAAAAATCACAAACTCGGGAAGGAAGTCAAAACGCTGAAAAGATCCCAGGCTGAAATGAAAAAAGAAAATGACCAACGAACCAAGGAGCTACAAGGTGAGAAAGAAAGGCTCCAGAGGGAAATGGAAAATCTAAAGAAATCACAGGATGAAATGAAAAAGGATATTGAACATTCATACAACCATTAGTAAAGGATGGGAAAAAGCCTCAGAAGCAGAATGGAAGAAGCAGAAAAAAGAATATTAGACATGCAGGATAATAGAGAGCAACTAGAAAGCTCAAGTAAAGATTATGAAAAATTTAAACAAACACAAGAGTGGAACAACCAGGAAATGTGGGACACTATGAAAAGACCAAACCTCCACATCATAGGGATAGAGGAGGGAGAGGAGTACCAAGACAACAATATTGACCAGATCTTCAACAGGATAAAAGAAGAAAATTTCCCCAGACTGAAAAAAAAGACAATCCCATACAAATACAAGAAGCATGTAGAACACCAAATAGACAGGACCAGAAAAGAAACTCCCCACATCATATCATTGTTAAAACACTAGATGCTCAAAACAAAAACAAAATACTGAAAGCCACAAGAGAAAAACAAGTTACATATAAGGAGAAACCCATCAGAATCACAGTTGATTTCTCAGCCCAAATTATGAAAGCTAGAAGAACATGGACCAAAGTATTCCCTGTGCTAAACGACTTTAGATGTCAACCCAGACTACAATATCCAGCAAAAATGTCAATTATCAATTATAGTCAAAGGAGAAAGAAAAATCTTTCACGACATAAACAAGATGAAAGAATACATGTCTAAGAAACCAACACTTCAAATAATCCTCAAAGCGATCCAAAGAACAGAGGAAAGAAGCAACTATCCCTAAGCTATTAAAGAGAGAAAGCAAGAAAATCATAACAGAGTGCATATAAACCTAGACCAAGAATGCAAACAAAAAAATAAGGTAAAAGGAAGCAACACACATCTCTCAATAATAACATTAAATACTAATGGTCCTAAACTCCCCAATTAAAAGGCATAGACTGGGAGAATGGATTAGGAAACTGAACCCTTCCATGTGCTGTCTACAAGAAACCCATCTCACCCTCAAGGACAGACACCACCTTAGAGTGAAAGGAAGGAAAAAAAATTCCTGGCAAATGGTACTAAGAAACAAGCTGCAGTGGCTATTCTAATATCAGACAAAATAGATCTCAAAGTAAAACTAATCAGAAGAGACAAAGAGGGCCATTACATCCTTTTCAAAGGAACAATGAATGATGAAGACTTCACAATCCTAAATGTCTATGCACCGAACTCTGGTGCTCCTAACTTTATAAGCACAATTCTGCAGGACCTCAAGACACAGGTTAATCCTAACACACTAATAGTGGGAGACTTCAACACCCTACTGAGCCCCTTGGATAGATCAAAAGAACAAAAAAAAATAGAGAGACATCAGAACTGAACAATACAATACACCAAATGGACCTCACAGAGATCTACAGAATATTCCACCCAAACATCAGAGAATATACTTTCTACTCAGCACCTCACGGAATATTCTCCAAAATCGACAACATACTGGGGCACAAAAGGAACCTCAACAAATACAAAAGGATAGAAATTATTCCATGCATTCTATTAGACCACAGTGCAATAAAGCTCAATATGAACACCAGAATAAGTCCAACTAGCTACAAGAACACATGGAGACTAAACAACACAAGCCTGAATAACGAATGGGTCAGGGAAGAAATAAAGAATGAAATAAAAGTATTCATGGAACTGGACGAAAAAGACAATACAACACAACAAAACCTATGGGATACTTTAAAAGTGGTCTTGAGAGGGAAATTTATAGCCCTAAGTGCCCACATCAAGAAAACAGAAAGGGAACAAGAAAATGATCTAACACTGCAGTTAAAAACACTTGAGAGACAACAACAAATGAACCCCAAACCCAACAGACAGGAAGAAATAACAAAAATCAGCGCAGAAATCAATGAAATAGAAACAAAGAAAATAATACATAAAATCAACGAATCCAAAAGCTGGTTCTTTGAAAAAAATAAACAAAATAGACAGACCTCTAGCTAAGTTAACCAAAAAAAAAGAGAGAGAGAGCAACTCCAAATCAATAGTATTTGTGATGAAAGGGGAAACATCACAACAGACAAAGAAAAGATCCAGTCAATCATATGGGAATAATTCAAAAATCTATACTCCACTAAATTTGAAAACCAAAGAGAAATGGATGAATATCTGAAATCCTGGGAACCAACAAAGCTTAACCAAGAAGAGATTGACAATTTAAATAGATCAATTATAATTGAGGAAATAGAAGATGTAATTAAAAACCTCCCAACTAAAAAAAGCCCTGGTCCAGATGGTTTCATGGTAGAATTCTATAAAGCATTTAAAGAGGTCCTACAACCATTGCTACTCAAACTGTTTAGAAGGATATAGAGGGAATTCTCCCAAACTCTTTCTATGAAGCCAGCATCACTCTAATACCAAAACCAGGCAAAGATGCAAGCAAAAAAGAAAGTTATAGACCCATCTCACTAATGAACATAGATGCAAAAATTCTCAACAAACTACTTGCAAATCACATACATACCCACATCAAAAAGATCATCCATCATGATCAAGTTGGATTCATACCAGAGATGCAGGGATGTTTCAACATATGAAATCAATAAATATCATAAAACCCATAAATGGACTGAAAGACAAAAACACACAATCATCTCAATTGATGCAGAAAAAGCCTTTGAAAAGATCCAGCATCGCTTCATGTTTAAAGTCCTAGAGGGAACTGGACTGAAAGGAGCATTCCTCAATATGATCAAAGCCATATATATATATATAGCAAACCCTCTGCCAACATCATCCTAAATGGAGAAAAATTGGAACCATTTCCCTTAAAGGCAGGAACCCAGCAAGGCTGCCCCCTATCACCACTCCTCTTCAACATAGTGCTTGAAACACTTGCTAGGTCAATAAGACAAGAGAAGGAAATTAAAGGAGTACTAGCTGGAAAATAAGAAGTTAAGTTATCCCTGTTTGCAGATGATAAGATAGTTTACCTAAAGGATTCTAAAAACTCCACCAGAAAACTTCTAGAAATGATTAAGAGTTTTAGTAAAGTGTTGGGCTACAAAATTAACCTAGCAAAATAAGTAGCCTTTCTTTACACCAACAATAAACAAGTGGAGAAGGAAGATAGAAGAACTTCCCATTCAAAAATAATAAGGTACCTGGGAACAAACCTGTCCAAAGATACCAAAGACCTCTACAACAAAAATTTTAAACCCCTGAAGAAGGAGATCGAAAATGACATCAAAAAATGGAAAGACCTCCCATGCTCATGGATTGGGAAAATTAGCATAGGAAAAATGTCCATTTTACCCAAATTGATATACACATTCAACTCAATACTAATCAAAATCCCTATGAGCTTCTTCATAGACTTGGAAAAAAAATCCTTAAATTCATATGGAAAAACAAAATACCCCAAATACCTAAAGCAACCCTGAGTGAAAAGTGCAATACAGGGGGGATTTCCCTACCACACTTCAAACAATATTACAGGGCCATAGTCATAAAGACAGCCTGGTACTGGCACAAAAACTGATCTGTTTACCAATGGAACAAAATTGAAGATGCAAACTTGAGCTCATACAATTTCAGCCACCTCGTATTTGACAAAATGGCAAAAAAACCTCAATGGAGGAAGGATATCATCTTCAGCAAATGATGCTAGCAAAATTGGATCATCATTTGTAGAAGAACAAAATTAAACCCCTACCTCTCACCCTGTACAAAAATCAACTCCAAGTGGATCAAAGATCTCAACGTGAAGCCTGAAACCCTGAAGGTGATAGAAGAAAAAGTTGGCAACAACCTACAAGACATAGGTGTAGGAAAAGACTTTCTAAATCAGACAGGAGCTGCACAGGACCTCATAAAACTCAAAAGCTTCTGTGCAGTGAAAGAAACAATCAAGGAGGTGAAGAGAAAACCCACAGAGTGGGAGGAAATCTTTACCAGCAATACATCTGACAGAGCATTGACATCAAGAATATATGAACTACTCAAAAAACAAAAAAGTAAAAAGACAAATGACTTACTCAAAAGATGGAGTAAAGCCTGAACAGAGACTTCACCAGTAAGGAATTAATGATGGCTGAGAAACATCTTAAATAGTGTTCAACATCATAATTAAGGAAATGTAAATCAAAACCACTCACAGATATCATCTCACTCCAATATGACTAGCTAAGATCAAGGAAACAAAAGACAACAGATGTTGGACAGGTTGTGGGGAAAAGGGAATACTCATCCACTATGGGTGGGAATGTAAACTTGTACAACCACTATGGAAAGCAGTGTGGAGAACCCTTAAAAGACTCAGAATGAGCCTACCACCTGACCCAGTCATACCACTCCCAGGTATATATCCCAATGACTCATCCTACCGCAAAGATACATGCACGTCCATGTTTATTGCAGCTCTCTTCACAATAGCAAGGAGCTGAAACCAACCCAAATGCTCCTCAACAGACGAGTGGATGACAAAAATGTGGTACATCTACACAATGGAGTACTATTCAGTGGTAAAGAAAGATGGCATTATGAACTTTGCAGGTAAATGGATGGAGCTCAAAGCCATTATGCTGAGCTGAGTGAAGTAACAAGGGACAGAAAGACAAAAGGAGAATGTTTGCTCATTTGTGGATGTTAACACCAATCCCCCAGATGGAAAGGCAAGCTGAAGGACATTATCTGAAGGCAACTATGTTGTTATAATGTGAATCTCTCAAAAGGCTCTAGAATCCACCCACCAATTATTCTCAGACTCTGTAATTACTATATATGAGTGAAAAGTATGTATCTGTATTTTAGAATAATATAATATTAATGGAGGAAAATGTGAATTCCTAAGTAAAAAAAAAAGACTGAGAGAAAGATGCAGGAGAGTTATAGCAGAATGCATGGTCTGGGGTGGGGTGGGGTGGGATAGAGTGGGGTGGAGGGAAGGGAAAGGGGAATATGACTGAACTGAATTGAAAAGTGTTGTATGAAATACACAAAATGTCAATAAAAATGAAAAAAGTAGCTCATAAGTGATAATAGATAAGTTATACATGTTCACATTTTTATTTTAAAGGAAATTAAATGAGAGAAAATCTGAGGTGAACTTAATCTTTCTGAAGTATTTTCTTGAATAGGGGGAAAAAACTGTAGAGAGCCAGCACAACATAGTAGGGAAGATAACAAACTCTGGTATAAGATCCCTGCATTTGAATACTAGCCATGCTTCATGCCATTGCCCCTGGAAAATATTTCTTGATTTTGCTGGGCCTTGATTTCTTCATCTATAAAAGAAGGTGTTTAGAAGAGTTTATCTCATGAGATAGTCTAATGATTAAAGCAGTGAATACACAGTGATATCGTGGAACAATAGTGACTATATGTCTTGCCCCCCCCCCCAAATGTTTGTTATCTTCCTCTGCCCAGATCTCAATCCCTTGGGAGTAAACATAGCTCTCAACTTATTTTATCCATCAGGTGAGTCATTGATGAGCAATCCTCACCATTTGCTATGAATAGTTATGGTGATTTCAAACTTTCATGGCATTAATGGTTTGTTATGTTATAGTTTCTTACATGAAAAATTCTACTCATGGATGAGTCGTTACTAAGGGAAAAAAGCAGTAAAGGTCAATACAGAGAATGCACGAATTCACCAATCAGTAGTGGTCATGGGGACTTGTTAGGTGGCAACAGTTGGAATTACCACAAGGTCAATAAAGTGTGCCTAAATACTGAATCTGATGCTGTTTCTGGATTCTGAGTCTTACTATTTTTTATTTTAACGATTACATTTATTTGTTAATTTGTGTATATGGGCTTATGCACATTGTGTGACTTGTGGATGTCAGAGAGAGTCAGTTCTCTCCTTCTACCATGCAGGCCCCAAGGGATCAAATTCAAACCATTATGCTTGGCAGCAAATGCCTTTACAAACTGAACCATCCCCCCATCCTGAGTCTTACTATTTCTAATAAACAAAATGACATTATGTTTCAAGTAGCATGAATTTCCTTATCATATTAACATGTGGAATGGAGGTCAATAAAATCAAGACAAGAAAATAACCAAGTTTAATGCACTTTACAAATCAGATTAGCGTGTAATTTCTTTTTTCTTTTTTCTATTACTTCTTTATTTTTTTCATTTTTTAACAATAAGTAATAATTTATGAGTACAAACATCCTTCATGTAAGACCAATTTACTAGCAGTTGTGCCCAAACCCCCACAGCCCAAGGGTCCCACCATCCAGTTGGGGCAGCTTGTATGTTCAATCAAGTTGATCAAATAAGTGTCCAGACTATATTGCTGTAGTTTCTTGATTCACCCCAATCGCAGGCCTTACATTCTACCATGCCCGCTCTTCCACAGATTGTTCCCTAGGCTTAGAAAAGGGGCACAGGTGGACGAGAAGCAAAACAGTCTACTTTATCTGGAGCTGTTGTTTTGGACTCTGGTCAATTCTGGCTGTTTAGTTTCACAGGCTGACATTTTGTCTAGGAATAACCTTTCAATCCTACTAATGAAGCACAAGCAATTAGATATATAGGTATTTAAACAGTACTAATTGTTATGGTAGGAGATAGGACAACCCTAGCCCAGTTAACCAAAAGAAAGAAGGAACAACTCATCATAGATCTGTGATGAAAGGAATACACAACAGATTAAAAAGATCCAGACAATCACACGGTAATACTTAAAAAACTCTATATCTCCAAGTTTAAACCTAGAAGAATGGAATATCG
Source organism: Rhizomys pruinosus (assembly GCA_009823505.1). Classification (NCBI taxonomy): domain Eukaryota; kingdom Metazoa; phylum Chordata; class Mammalia; order Rodentia; family Spalacidae; genus Rhizomys; species Rhizomys pruinosus. The sequence continues at coordinate 1,007,550 of VZQC01000343.1, forward strand.
AAATCCGGAATTCACAACTCAAAAGATCTCACAGCTAAACAAAGATACAGCTAATATAGACAGAATTAAATTGAAGACTGTAGATTAAGTCCACTGCCTCCCAACCTGAAACAAATGCCAGGCCAGATGGTTTCATGAGAATTATATAAAATATTTCAAAACTTTACAACATTAACTACTCAAAATTTCTAGAAGGATAAAAATGGAGAGTTCTCCCAGTTCCTTCTATGTAAGCAGCATCATCGCTAATTCCAAAACCAGGAAGATAAAACCAAAAAGGGAGAACTTATAGACCATCTCCGTAATGACACAGATCCAAAATTCTAAAAAGTGATACTGGAAATCGCGATACAGACCCAGACCTAAAATTCAAGGAAAAGAAAAAATTCATCCATCACAAGTTGATTCACACAGAGATGCAGGGATGTTTCAACATATGAAATCAAAAATATATCAAATATATAAATGGAATAAAGACAAAACACAAAAAAACATCATCTCAATTGACTCAGAAAGCCTTTGCAAGATATCAGCATCCCTATCAGTCTTAATGTCTAGAGGGAACTGGACTTGGAGGGAATAATTTCCAATGTAAAATCAAGCCAATAAGAAACCCAGGCCAATTTCATCCTAAATTGGGAAATGAAAAAGCATTCCCCGTAAGAGGAACTGGCAAGGCTGCACCTGTCACCATCTCCTTTTCAATATTAGTGTTGAAACCCTTGCTAGTCAAAAAAAATAAGACAAGAAAAGGAATTTAAAGGAGTCTAATGGAAAGAGAAGTAATCTATCCCTTTTTCTGTGAATGATTGTCTAAGCCTAAAAGAATGCTAAGAACTCCCCAGAAGACTCCGAAATGATTAAAAGTTTCAGCAAAGTGGCAGAAACTAAAATAAAATCTAGAAATCGTAGCCTTTCCTGTACAGCAACAACAAGACAACAGAAGATTGACTGACAAGGAGTCTTCCACTCACGATAGCCTCAAAAATCAATAAAATACCTAGGAACAAACTAACAAAGAAAATGATCTCTAACAACAAAAATTTTAAACCCTGAAAGTAGGAAATTGAAGAAGACAAATAGAAGATGGAAAACCTCCATGTTCATGATTGGGAACAATAAAACATGTAAAAATGTCGCATTCTATCTCAAACTGTTGTACAGATTTAATCATCCAATCAAAATCCCAAGACTTCTTCACAGCTTGGAAAAACATCCTGCAATTCATTTGAAAAACAAAAAACCCCTGAATAGCCAAGAGCAACCCTGAGCGAAAAGAGCAATCCAGGGGGATCACTCTGATTCCAGACTCAAACTGTACTACAGGGCTATGTCATAAAAAACCAGCTTGTACTGGCACAAAAACAGACCATGACCTATGGAATATAAACTGAGATCCAAACCTTGAGAAATACAATTTCAGCCCTCAGTATTGCAAAGGACCCAGAAGAGCACATATGGGAGGAAAGACAGATCTTCAGCAAGTGGTGTTGGAAAACTGGATCACCGACCTATAGAAGAATGAAATTAACACCCTACTTTTGACCTGTACAAAAGTCAACTTACGATGATCAAAGACCTCAACTGAAACCTCAACCTCTAGATGGTGATAGAGAGAGAAACTTTGCAGCAGACTACAAGGATCAGGTGTAGGAAAGACTCCTAAACAGAAGCAGCTTGCACAGTAATAAGATCGACAATACTAAATGGGAAACTATTTAACTCAAAGACTTCTGTACATCAGAAAAAAAACAATAAAAGAGTTGAAGAGAAAACCCACAGAGTGAGAAGGAATATTCACCAGATACATTGACAAAGCGATTAAATCTTCAGAGTCATACACTAAGCTACTCAAACAAAAACAAAGAAAGAAAACAAATGAATACTCAAAGTATGGAGCAACAGAATGAATGACGCACTTCTACACACGGAATCTGACGATGTGATGGAAATCTTATACACTGTTTCAACCTCACTATATAATTAGGGAAATGCAAATTAGAACCACTCTAAGATATCCCATGTGATAAGATGGTCGATCAGAAAACAAGGATACTAAGCTGCTGGAGATGGTTGTGGGGGAAAGGGGAAACACTCATCCATTATGCTGTGGGCAATGTAAAATTGTACAGCACTTCAGAAACGTGTGGAAACCTGAAAGACTCAAAATGAGCTGCCATTGACCCAGTCATCCACTTCCTGGGTAGAACTCACCCATCACAGACTCATCCTACCCAGCAAATACATACATCAGCTATATTTGTACCAGCTCTGTTCACAATAGCAAAAAAGCTGGATATCACCCAAATGCCCCTCAATGACGCAGCCTCGGTACGCAAAAATGCGCGCTACATGTACACAATGGAGTCTATGCATCGCTGCGCTCAAGAAGACACATCATGAACTTTTGCAAGGTAAACTCGATGGAGCCGAAGATATTTATATTAAGTGAATGTAACACAGTCCCAGAAACATAATATGATGATATGGGTATCCCGATATGTGGATGCTAGCACGAAGAACCCATTTATAATATTTTTGTTGGTGAAGGATGCATATTAATAAGAACAACAACAGAAAAGACTCCATACGAACTCGCACTAGGGACATCTCGGTGCATCAGGCACAGCGGGTGGAGGGGTGGGAGGACGGGCATCGCGCGCTGTCATCTTGCATCTAATGTTACCTTTACATGATGTGAATTCAACTTATAATTTTTTGATCTGTGACAGTATCTTTTAGCATTCTCTTTTACCGTGTAGGAATTTACCTTAAAATAATAGTTTGCTTCCCAAGTTCCAACCATCAACGTCACCAAACAGCTTGGTGAATTTGATGAAATGTGCCTTGATTCATGCCTATAGGTACTCGTGTAATACAACTGCCTTTTTCGATCACTCATGGCTCAAAACAAAAACCTAAAATAAACAAGGGGAGAAAGATAGATTATGAAAAACGTTGTTGTCAAAAAACCTTGAATTCAACTCTTGAAAACTAACTATGGGAAAATAATTTGTATGTTCCACAGGTCAAAAGTCACCAGTTATGGCTGAGAAAGAAAACTATACAGCCTTCATTGGTGTAGGATGTACCTAGGAAGTGCCAGCAAGAAGGGTGGCCCGTCTGAACATGAAAGGAAGAAAAAACCTCAGACTGCTCCAGAACATCAAACTCTCTGTAGATCTATCTTGTGACAACTAATTATAATGAGTCTAATGAACCTTACCTTCTTAGGTGCTCAAATTTTTAGAACAGAGAATTNGAGGTCTGTCTATCTTGTTTATTCTCTCAAAGAACCAACTGTTAGATTCATTGATTTTTTTTGTATGGTTTTCTTTTTTTCTATTTCATTGATCTCTGCTCTGATTTTTGTTATTTCTTCTTGTCTGCTGCATTTAGGGTTCATTTGTTGTGTCTCTCAAGTGTCTTTAGCTGCAGTGTTAGATCATTCACTTGTACTCTTTCTGGTTTTTTTGTTTTGTTTTGTTTTGTTTTATGTAGGCACTTAGAGCTATAAACTTCTCTCTTAGGACTACTTTTAAAGTGTCCCATAGGTTTTGCTGTGTTGTATTATCATTGTCATTCAGTTCCCGGAATGTTATTTCTTTCTTTATTTCTTCCTTGACCCATTCATTATTCAGGAGAGTGTTGTTTAGTCTCCATGTGTTCTTGTAGGTTGTAGGATTTATCCTGGTGTTGATGTTGAGTTTTATTGCACTGTTCTGATAGAATGCATGAGATTATTTCAATCTTTTTGTATTTGTCGAGGTTTTTCCTGTGTCCCAGTATATGGTCTGTTTTGGAGAATGTTCCGTGAGGTGCTGTGTAGAAAGCCTATTCTCTGTTGTTTGGGTGAAATATTCAATAGATGTCTGTGAGGTCCATTTGGTGTATTGTATCATTTAGTTCAGATGTCTCTCTGTTTATCCTTTGTCCTGTTGATCTGTCTAGGGGACTAAATGGGGTATTGAAGTCCCCTACTATTAATCTGCTGGGGTTAATCTGTGCCTTGAGATCCTGAGGAATTGTCTGTATAAAGTTTGGTGCACTGGTATTTGGTGCGTATATATTCATGATTATGAGAACTTCATCCTCAATTGTTCCTTTAATAAAGATGTAATGTCCCTCTTTGTCTTTTTTATTTCTTTTGCTTTGAAGTTTATTTTGTCTAATATTAGAATAGCCACACCCATTTTCTTTTTGATAGCATTTGCTTGGAATAATTTCTTCCATCCATTCACCTTAAGTTGATGCCTATCCTTGAAATCGAGATGGGTTTCTTGTAGACAGCATATAGATGAATTTTGTTTCCTAATCCATTTTCCCAGTCTATGCCTTTTGATTGGGGAGTTTAGCTCATTAATATTTACGGTTATTATTGAAAGATGGATTTTGCTTCCTTTCACTTTATTATCCATTTGGACTTCTAGCCTCTGATTTTGCTCCTACGGTTATGTTTTTATTAGTTTCTTTTCCTAGGTGTTTGAGGATTATTGCTCCTCTCTTCTGCCCTTTGAATTGCTTCAAGTATTTTATGAAGAGTTGGTTTTCCAGACATGTATTCTATCATCTTGTTTATGTCATGGAAGATTTTTCTCTCTCCTTCAACTATAATCGACATTTTTGCTGGGTAAAGTATTCTGGGT
>VZQC01000343.1:1012679-1024525 GCA_009823505.1 Rhizomys pruinosus
TTGATCTTTCAAGTTCCCAATTTCCTGGTTTTGCCATTTTGTGTATTTTAAATTTTCATATTTTTTGGAGCTTTATATTTGCTCTCTGTTATCTCCAGATCGGTATTCTTTGTTCTGCTTCCTCCATTCTACTTCTGAGCTTTTTCCTTTCCTTTCTTCTTGATTATGATGAGTGTTCTAATTCCTTTTTCATTTCCTCTGTGTTCTTTAGTATTTCTATTTCTTTTTGAGCTTCTCAGTCTCTTCTGTGCCTTACTTCATTGGTTGGCTTCCTTTTCTTGTTGTTCCTATTCCTTTCAGAGTTTGTTTGTTTGTTTTTTTTCCCTCTAGTTCTTTCTGGGATTTGTCAATCTGTTCCTTAGTTTTTTCCGACTTGTCATTGTCTCCCTCTAGGTCCTTTTGAGTTTTTTATTCTCTCTCTTTAGTTCTCTGTTCTTCTTTATTTTGTTTTATTCTCTTGCATCGGTCTCCAATTATTCTCTAAGATCTGTTTCTTGTGTCACCTCCAGGGATCCCATATGTAGCTGTCTCCTCAAGGTTTATAGAGCCTGGTGCAGGATTATTCTGTGTGCACCTTTCCCTTGTTGTCCTTCATTCGTGTCCCTGGCATGTGGGTTTCCCTTTTGTGATTAATCACAAAATGTCTTTTCATATGGTAGTGGATGGTTTTGCTTGCCTCCTTCCGATGGTTGATGGTTTTTTTTTTTTTTTCTTTCGTCCTTCTTGTTCATGGAGTATTGACTTGTCTAGGTTTCAGGCTTTCAATTTTTTTATATATTGGATATTGGAAGCCTAAGTCACTCTTCTCTTCCTGCTCTGAAGGTTCTCCCCAAAAAGTCCACTTGGATACTCTCTCACCAATTCTCGTTGGTGGGGGGGTATGCCTGTACCTGCCTGGAGTGACTTCCGGATTCCCGTGCCTCAGGAGCTGGCCCCAGCGGCACCAAACCCAACCCGCCAGTCACTGCAAAGGTGAAGGGTGCCTAGACACCCACCCCCTACAAAAGGGTTCAGAGTTGTGACCCTTTTCCAGCAGCCCAGGAGACAAACTATTCTAAAATCTACCTGCCTGGAGCGATTTCCAGGTTCCTGTCCCTCAGGAGCCAGCCCACACAAAGCCACAGAGGCACCAAAACACAATTTATTTTTTTCATATGATTGTAAATGGTCCTTATAGGATAATACCAATCATGTGATTGCACATTGCTTTTATAGATTCTATGACCTTCTTCCAGAAAAATTTGCCCTGATATTTGCCTTGATTACCAAATTTTGGGCATGTGTCTGACAAAAATCTGGGCCAAGGCAATTGTGTAGCTCAGTTCATTTATCATGGAGATTATGGGCACAGTTCTGTTTGTAACTCTGTCTTATTTGGCAGGTCATGGACATTCAGAATGGTGAATAAGGATGGAATGAGTTGAAATTCTGACTCAAGCAGTGTGACCACAGAGCCTTCTTTGCCACCAGTGGGATCCAAATGTGTCCCATTCTCAAGTAGCAGCCAAAAAGGCACAGATGAGAGCTGTGGCCTAACTCAGTGTTAAGAGTGCTTGATCAGCATGTGCAAGACCACAGCACTGGTTTAAAGAAAGAAAGAAAAAGGGTTGAAAACAATAGATTGTGTGGCAGCTACTTAACTGCATCTCACGGCATTTTACTGTGCCTGTATATGTGAGAAAGAACTTTAGAAAAAAAGAACTTTAAATTATGGGTAGATAACTTTGGAGATTTGTCATAATCAGTAGCATTATTAAATTATTTCTGCTGCCTGTGAAAGAGATGAAAGAGAATCTGAGCTTCAAGTTCAAAGTGAGGTCACATTATGCCTTTGGCATGAGAGAAATCTGCCAGGATCAGTGAAAGGGTAGAAAGACAGTTCATCAATCAAGTGAGTGGAGAGATGCAAGAAGCTAGGAACAGAGGAGAGAGAGAGAGAGAGAGAGAGAGAGAGAGAGAGAGAGAGAGAGATTCAGAATATATTTTTAATGGAATCTGGAGAAGTTACACCTCCCAGAAAAAAGTTCAATGAATTTTCTCCCCCCAGTGGTAACATGAGCCCATGCCTTTACAATTCTAAACCCAGATTTCCCATAATAAGAGAGAGCCATACAGCTGTTAGTGCCCAAATCCTAACCTCAAGGACTCCAGTTGATTTGATCTATGTCTGTGCTATCTAACACTAGCCACAAACCATTTGTACGTATTTGAATTTAAGGAACAATTAAGTTTAAATAAAATTAAAAATTCGGTTATTCATTTCTACTAGCCACATCTCAAAAGCTCAACAGCCATGAGTGGCTAGTGGCCACCTTGTCACACAGTGGATAAAACAAATATTTCCATAAAAGTTGTAAGTTCTGGGGCTGGAGAGATGGCTCAGCGGTTAAGAGCACCGACTGCTCTTGCAGAGGAACAGGGTTCGATCCCCAGCACTCACATGGTGGCCGAGAACCGTCTGAAACTCCAATTCCAGGAGAACTCCAGTTCCAGGGGAGTTCGACGCCCTCTTCTTACCTCCGCGGCATTGCACGACACGGGTGCACCAACCTACATGCAGACCGTATACTCATACACATAAAAATAATAAATAAAAAATTGTAAGTGCTATTAGGTCACACTCTTCTGGAAGATAGAGCATGGAGATGTGGGCCTGACCCTAAAGATAGAGAGAAAGATGAGGAAATGCTGTATTTTAGGTCATACACAGCCATCGCAATCAACTGCAGATATCTGCACTGGGTCTCAAAAGCCTGGGCCCATCAACAACCAGGCATGGATGAAGGGGCCAGCAGGCCATGACCCTCACTGATGAACTGTTCTGTTGATAGATTCAGAGAGAAAGGGACTCATTACCTTCATTTGTTTATCCACTGGTGACCTCAACCAGGCTCTACTGGATGGATGGCCCCAGTGTAATGGACACACAGATGGCCTTAATTAAACTAAAGGGGTCACATAAGAAAACCAAAAGTCATGAATGGGGACAGGTAGGGAGGAGTCTGGTAGAGGTAAGAGTGAGATAATACAAGGTTGTGGGAGAGAATAGTCAAAGTGCTATATATACATGTATGAAATTGTAACTGAACTAACTTGTTTATTTGCTCTATAAGTGAAAGCTTACATGAGTTAACTATCAGCCTTTATCTGAAAATGCATGCACTAACTTACTTTCTGTCACGTAAAATGTTAAACTTTCTGATGATTGTAAATTATTTACTAAGGGAATTTAATAAAATAAATGATGTTAAATTGAATCTAACAGGCTTGTCCACAGGTCACATTTTAAGCAGCAAATTAGGATTAATTGGCATCCGTGGTATCGGCTAATATTCATAATTCAATCCTTAATGTAAAAACTTCATTAAATCTCAGCTCATTGTGAAGAAATTGCTTACTTGTCTCATTACATTAGAAACCTGTTGAAAAAAAGAGGTCTTTGGCAAAGCAATAAGTGTATTTGATGAGGCAAAATGTTGTCAAATGTGACATTAAAAAGCAAAAGGCAGAAATAATTCCTTTCAGTGTTTTTGGCATTTGCCTATTTTGTTTTGCCTGCAAATATTCGGCATTGAGTTTTCTATCTCCCAAATATGATGTTCATCTATCTTTAAGGCTTGCTCTATTTTCTGTTGATTTGTAAAATCTGCTTTGTGATTGGGTTCTCCATTTTGAAGTAACATTATTTCAGCATCCCTGTATCTTTTAGAAAATCATTTTCCAAACCTTGTTTAGTGAGCAACGAGCCTGCCCATATTGAAATAAGTGCTTTGCCCTGCAGAGAGTTAGCATGACACTTCACTGATAATGAGTGTTCTTTCATTGAACATCATTTTCCTGAGAAATCTGTAGCATCCAATTTTCTAATGTCCTATCCTTCATTATGGAAATAGGGGTCAGGAAGAGCAGCTGGTACAGAAATATCAATCTCTGCAGCTTCTCAGAACCAGTGGTGTTGTACGTAGATTTCTCTGTGAGCACACAGAGTAAATGGTACTTTTTAGGTACACAGTTTGAGTCATATAGATGAAATGGATATTTCTCCTTCCCTAAAATATGTCACCATTTGTAGCTCAACCAATTTTGTGTGGAGAGTCTGCTAAGAATATTTTTAAAGTTTGACTTTTCTCCAGTTTTGAAACGTGGATGCATAAATTTACAGTTCAAGTAGCTTATTTGTTCATTTATTCTACCAGTAAGGGATTTAAGGAATTAACTACTAACCTTTGGCTGAAAATGAATAAATTGTCTTTCTCTGTTGAAAATGAAGTGGCATAAGAATCCATGCTGGTTTTGAATTACTTGTGACCAGAGAGTAATAAGATTAATTCTTTCCAAGGTATTTCTCCAGGTATAATATGGACCTGATTTTCTAGGACCCAAATTTACTTGAAAAATGCCTTTTGTAAAGAAAGTATCCCAAGGCCTGCTTGCTTGGTCATTGCCTATGGCTGTTTGTCAGTTGTTGCCTCTCCCAGGGTCTCTTCCTTTCCCCACTCCTACTGAAGACTTCAGTGTTTCCTTCCTCTCAGGATGTGCTTCCTATTTGCTCTCTGTCACTCATGCATCTTTCCTAAAACACTGTTTTCACAGTATTTAAAGGCTACCAAAAATTTCCTTGTAAAAGTTCTGACTTTAGGAGGCTTCCTAAATTGGCTGATTGTGGGGTGAGACTGCCTGTCTAGTGGATGGGAGGTCCCTCGAATTCCATCCCCAGAACTGAAATAACTAAATAGATAAATGAATAAACGAGTAAGTAAAATAAGGTAAGATGTAATAACTGCTCCTTACTCCTTAACAAGAACACCAACCAACCTTTTAGCCTAAGGATGCTATTGCCCCATAGATTGGCATGGTCCTTTGAAGCCTAAGGCATTTAAATCCATTGTTTTTGGAAGCAGGTGCCTGAGTTTGAATCCCAACTTCTTCCTCATAATTCTAGGAGTTTAAGCAAGCTATTTATGCCCCCATCTGTGCCGTTTATATCATCTGCAAAACAGGGATAATCTACCACCTACACTCTAGAGTATAGAGAATGTATGAAGTTGGTAGGCATGCACTAAATGTTAATTGGTCTTTATCGTGGTTTTGATGTTCAGACTCAAGGCTGTGAGATTTGCACTAATGGCAGATTTTTTTTTAATTTTTTATTTATTTCTGTATGTGTATCAATGTAGTGTCTGCATGCAGGTCTGTGCACCCGTGTCGTGCAATGCCGCGGAGGTCAGAAGAGGGTCTCGGATTCCCCTGGAGCNTGTCTGCATGCAGGTCTGTGCACCCGTGTCGTGCAATGCCGCGGAGGTCAGAAGAGGGTCTCGGATTCCCCTGGAGCTAGAGTTCTCCTGGAATTGGAATTTCAGACGGCTCTCGGCCGCCATGTGGGTGCTGGGGATCGAACCCGGGTCCTCTGTAAGAGCGGTCAGCGCTCTTAACCGCTAGGCCATCTCTCCAGCCCCCTAATGGCAGATTTTAGGTCTGAAGTGTTTAAACATTATTCTTCCTAGCGATAGGTCACAGGATCCGCAGGACGATACTAGAAATAGGATCAAGGTCAGCGTGCTTGGAATGGGGAAAGGATAAACAATTTCAGTTAGAGAATCAAGTGGCATCAATCAGAGAGTGCAGACTCCTCCTGTCATTTTGCTGGTAAGCAAGCTGCTAGATGTTCTCAGCAATCCTAACACGAAGTCTGATCATTGAACTAAAAGATGGGACATTTTCACTGAGCTCTTTAAAGTAGTAGATGATGGGGCTGGAGAGATGGCCTAGCAGTTAAGAGTGCCGACTGCTCTTACAGAGGACCCGGGTTCCATTCCCCAGCACTCACATGGCTGCTGAGCACCAACTTTAACTCCAGTTCCAGGGGAATCCGACACCCTCTTCTGACCTCCGCAGCATTGCACGACACGGGTGCACAAACCTACATGCAGACAGTACACTCATATACATACAAAATAAATAAAAAAATAAAGTAGTAGATGAAACAAAATGTCCTTCACTATTGGCACTTTCGAGGCAGTTTGAAAATGATTCAGACCTTTGTGGCAATTAGCTTCTGCCTGTCAAAAAAGGTTCATCAGATCAACCAAAGATGCATCAGTAATGGTTGCAACCTAAGTGAAATTGCACCATACCATTTTGGGATTCAGTCCTAGTTCTGAAAATTAAAAGCATTACCTATTTCTTTTTTTAATCTCCCATATTTCCCAAATATTTTAATATATTTTTATTGTTATTAAACTTTTTCATACATCATACATCATTTCTCTATCCAATTTAGAGTCATTTCCCTTTCTATACCCCCACCCCACCTGAGTTCATGCACTCTGCCATACATGTCTTGCATCTTTTTCTGAGTCTTTCCAGAATTTTTTTCAAAGCAAAGGCCTATTGTTTGTGGGAGAACTTCACTGTTTCAGTTTTTTTTTTCCAGTTCTTTAGTTGTTGTTGTTGTTCTCTCCAACTTGTATTGCTTCAATATATACATATCCATACATACATATGTATATACATGTGCATATACATACATATATCTATACACATATACACATACATAAATATATACATACATACACATATCGCCTGAATTGGAGGATTTTCTTTTCTTTTTTTAGTCTAAAAGATGTCATGTTTTCATTAAGGAAGTGTTTGAAGGCTCCTCCTTGGCAAGCCCAAACAACAATCATCCTGCCCTTATGCTTTGGTGTCTTTCCTTCCCATGGTCACCCAAATGAGGTCCAGTAAGCACCACATCTTGTCTTGATCTTCCTGTATACTGGCCTCCATGATATAGCCTGGGTAGTCCAACAATGGCAGTCTATATTCTGAAGAGGCTGAATCCCCAGTAGCTGCCCAGTCCATATTGGAGGGTTAAAAAGCTGTATCTCATGTCTTTGAAAGATGGCAAAAGCAGTGGCAGCCACAGAGTAGATGCACTTGCCAGTAAGAATTGAAGACAGGCAAAACAACAGTGTTCTTTCTCTCTCTTTTTTTCTTTTTGTCTTTTTATTAAGATCTCAAGTTTTATTTCTGAAGTACAATTTCTCAGGCCTTACTGATTATTTATTTCTGGTTATACTTCCCTTTTGGATGCTTAAGGCCACACAGTTAGCCCAGATTAAACCAAGGTTTTTCTTTTCTCAAGGTCGGTTAAGGATCTGGTCCTCAGGGGACACTCGGTGTTTTTTTTTTTTTTAGCATTACCTATTTCTAACTATTGACTTTAAAATATTTAAAACCTTAAGGATGTCAAATTATATTTATCTTTTCTATCATGAAGGACTTCTTACATGGTCTGCAAAGCAATACATAAAGAGCACTTTTTGTTTACTATCCAGTTGTTCACTACCTTTCTCTATGAAAACATGGAAAGAAAAAGAATGAGCCACCCCAAAATTCTTTGGGAACAGTGCAAGAGGGCTCCATATTCAGATTATTATTTTTAATTTATTTATTGTTTTTATATGTATGAGTGTACTGTCTGCGTGTAGGTTGGTGCACCCGTGTTGTGCAATGCTGCGGAGGTCAGAAGAGTGTGTCGGATTCCCCTGGAACTAGAGTTAAAGACGGTTCTTAGCCGCCATGTGGGTGCTGGGAATCGAACCCAGGTCCTCTGCAAGAATAGTCAGTGCTCTTAACCACTGAGCCATCTCTCCGGCCCCTATTCAGATTATTTTAATTGGCTATTTATGAGGACATAGGGAAGCATGAGTAAAATTACCTCTTTCAGATACATTGCCACATCTCACAATTCAAATTTATTTTTCATTCCAGTTGTGAAAGGAATCATAGTTACTGGGTACTGGAATAGTTAGGTTACAGGAATAGATTTAAAGACCTAGGCTAGTTCTTTCTATATCTCTGCCATCTTCAACACAGGATGTTGCTAATTCAGTAGAGATGTGCAACAAACCAACCACTCCAAACCTCAGTGATTTGAAAAGCCGCCATTGGTTCTGTAGTCTGTGCTGAGTTCAAGTAGACTGTTCTGACCTTGACAATGCTCACTCAGAAGACTTTATTGATCTGTGAGATTGGTTAGGGCTGCATTTAGCTGAAATATTGGGACAAGCAAACTTTTGTTGTTCTCCATGTGGCTTCTTCACAACTATCTATAGACAATCTCTACAACATTATATTCATATTTATACTATGGGGGCCCTAAGAAAGCAAAAACAAAAATTATCAGGACTTCATAAGTCTTAGGCTCAGAATTGTGTCATCACTACCTTCTACCATTCTTAGTTGATTAAAGAAAATCTCAGGGCCAGTTAGGACTGCAGGGCAAAGAAGTACAGTAGGCATGAATTCCATATAATGTAGTCCACACCCAGGAGTAACATACATGCCTTTGAGGACTGCCCTGAATTTTATGGGCCAGTGCTCGATATAAAGCCTATCACTTCTTCCCACTGTGCAATGGGCAAGAGCCCACTCATATGGTTGCTGTTAACCACAGGGGAGACTGGAATGTGTACTCTGATGAAATGCCCTTAAATGAGAGTCTAAAGTCTCTGTGAGCAGCCATTTAGTCTTTTTCTCACTGTGTAATTTGTTTGGGGGCTTCTATCACCTCCTCTGTATGATGGAATTGTGGGTAAGCAGGCATGAATGTGTGACACACATTAATTGCTAACATTTAATTCATGTTTATAAATTTCCACTATCATGATTATTATTGGTCACTGTTATGTAGTGATTATTTGGTTTTATTCTATTTAATGAAATACACGTTGCATCGAATATCCTGCTAAAGAACTTGGACACTTTACCCTGAAGCTAAAGGAAACACGACATCAAAGAGATTGAAGCCCAAGTTTGAGTGATATAATCAAAAATGTATTCACTCAAAAAATTTGGGAGAGGAGAACCTGGTTCTACAGGATTTTATCTTAAATGTGTGAAATATCACCAGTGTTCTAACTAGAAGCAAAGGATAAGAAAAGCCTAGAAAGTAGAGCGATGCTAACGCATGGATTCGAAGTCTCAGAAGTTTTCCTTGGCTTCTTTGATTATGAAGGCTAAAGCATTTAAGAAAGGACTGTTGTATTCTCAGCATTTTTCTTTTGATTAGCCAAACTCTTTCACTGACTGGACCTTTTAATTGCCTCCTAATAGTTATTCCCAAGGAACTTTTTAGGACTTTCTGGTCTCTTATTGGTTCTACTTAGAGGGATTATATTTGAATCTTAAAGAGGATTCTTTATCTTTGCCCTTTGTTTTTCATTACAATTTTTTCATTACGTCTGCCTTTCCTTTGAAAGCTTCATTTGGTTCCACTCTTAGACTATGAATTTGATAAGATATTTCTTGAGACTGAGATTATTCACATAAAGAAGTGGTCTCTTTCTTATGACACATTCATTGATCCTACAACATACATGTTTAAAAATAACTTCATGTTAGGACCTCAAGAATGGACTTGCAGGTGTGTTTGTGTTTGGGGGGGGTGTGGTTCCTAAGTCTCTTTGTCCCTCTTCCCAATGTGGCAGCATTGAATAAAACTCCTTTTTCTGCGTTTCACTATGAAAAAAATTAAAATAATTATTAATTTAATAGAACACTCTGGTCTATGGTACTTTTTCTTTTTTTAATGTGGATGAGTGTATTGCCTGCATGTTTGTAAGTGAATTTAATGTCATGTCATGCCCATGGAAGTTAGAAGAAGGCATTGGACCCCCTGGAATTGAAATTAGAATGGTTGCTATCCACAATCTGCATGCTGAGCATGAAACCCCAGTCCTTTGTAAGAGCAGCCAGTGCTCTCAACCGATGAGCCATCTCTCCAGGACTGGTACTTGTTCTTATTTAATCATTATCTATATCTTACTGAACACTTACAAAACAGCTCCTACTAGTGATGTCTATGAGCTGCAACTTGGTCTTCTATTAATTTATAAGCTTCATATGGGTTGGGACCACAGCTGCATTAAGAGCTGTCTTTGAGCAAATTATTTAAGGTCTTGGAGTTTCTCTTTTTCTGGTCTGTAGTGTGGAGATGACATTGTAACTTCTTATAATTCTTTTTGCAACAATCAAAGGATGTAGTGCCCAGATAATGCTTCAAATAATACATGACACAATAAATGTCAATCTGGATCAAATGTTACAATGTATTCAAAAAATAAATCATCATTTTTCTAATAATGAAAATGAAATTACATATTTATGAGCTTAGTGTAAAATAATAATTGTAAATAGCTTTAAGCATAGGGTCTAACTTCCATGGATGACTAGCTAGCATTATATTAACTACATTGCTTATCTATCAGAATTAGGAGTACTTTCAACATTGAGGTTTTAAGATAATGGACGTGAATGTATATGCAGTAACAGGTAACATTTACTCCAGTTTTCTCTTCAAGATCAATCATTCAAGTAAAGGAGAGCAGCTGACACATTTTACTCCTTTGAAATTCTTTCCTCGTTCTAAATAAATAGCAGCAACAGAGACTTTGTGTGGCTTACACGATGAAACTCACAGAATCCTCATAAAACTATACCAAACCCCTTCATTTTAATCAGTAAGATCTTGCACAAAACCATTTCTCAGTTTGTCAGTTATAGTCACAGTGATTCTTCTGTTTGAATTCACTTGACATCCATGAGAGAAATATAAGTTCATCTCAACTGGGACCAAAAGATGTGTTTTTGAGTTGTATTTGGTTCAGTGCCCTGTGGAATTCACAGGGATCAAGGTCCTTATCGACCAGCATATGATTTGAATCTTCAATTTTCCCTCTGCTTTTCACAGATTCTACTCCTCACATCCACCCTCTCCTGAGCCCACTTAAACATGTATAGTCACTTTGACCTTCACACCTTCTGTTCTGGAAACAAAGAGTTTCTCAAGGAGTATTGTTTCCACAAAGAACATAAGATGAACTATGTGTTATGCTTCATTAGAAAGGAGAATGAGAAAGTATGTATTTATATTTTAGAGTAATATAAAATTAAAGGAGGAAAATGTGAATTCTTAAACATAAAAAAGACTGAGAGAAAGATGCAGGACAGTTATGGCAGAATGCATGATCTGGGGTGGGGTAGGGGGAAGGGAAAGGGGAATATGTCTAAATTGAACTGAAAATGATGTCTGAAATACACAACGCATCAATAAAAGCATTATATTAAAAAAGAAATAAACAACCAGACTTTGTTAAATATTATTTTAAAAAAGAAAGAAAGAAGAATGAAGTGATTCATATTTTTAATGTTTGTGGAAGAAATCGGTGGTTTTTAAAAATACAATTTAACCATTGAGAATTTTCCCCAAGCCAACAAATAAGTGTTTTATCGAGTTTTAGCATGTTTTGGGGGGGTTTTACCAGAGCTGTTCAACATTCTTTGGTGGATTCCTAATAAGGATTCCTTGCAGTTACAAACCAATTACTGTTTGTAGGTCTCTGTGGACCGGAGATTTTTGTTGTTCTTAAGTAGAATCCTTCCTTAACTCCAGTATACTTATCCAAAATACTTTTCTTAAAATATTAAGCAGGAAATCCAGTTTCAATTTCTCTTCATTCTTTTTGTCCTGCCCTCCCCTTCCTCTGTAGCACACATACTTTTCTCCTCTCTTCTCTCTCCCATTCTCTCACAAACACTCACTCACTTAGTGACACAGCCTGCCTCCGTTCAGAAGGGACAGGAACTTCTCAATTGTCCAGTGAAAAACTTGCAATTTGGGGGGGGGGGGTCCCAAGATTCACGGTAGCGGATATCTCTGGCAACAAAAAGGTATCCTCCGAGTTACAGCTTTGCCACTTGGGACATTTCTCTGACACTTGATAAGATCTGCCGGTTCAAGATTCATCTCTCACAAAAAAAAAAAAAAAAAAAAAAAAAATTAC